>JACXGI010009975.1:0-28848 GCA_016801175.1 Esox masquinongy | reverse complement strand
GTTTTGCTATGTTAGCATTAGCATTTGTTGATTCACCTACCGGACAGGACTCACAGTCCGACCGGAGGAGCGCTCTGGTGACTAAATCTTCTAAGCGGTTGATCCGTTCCTCCAACAGCTGTCTTAGCTCCTCCATCATAAAAAATCACTCAAAAATACAAAAGAACTATGCTGAGCTCCTCTTTTAAAAATTACATAACATTGTAAAAATATGATTAAAACAATTATAGAACAAAAATGAAACAAATGTAAAAGATTAAAAGAAGATTAAAAGAAAATTAAAAAGTAAGAAAAGAAAGAAAGGTTGGCAAAAGGCAGGAAGCAGGAGAGTTGCGTTATGCGACTTACAGGCATGATAGCAGGGGGCAGTTCCAACTGCAGTTGAAAGCAAGGGGCAGTTACGTCAATGAAATGCTTGGTTTTCCTGAAAGTTCTAAACAACATCACACAGTTGTGTTCAAAAGTTTGCATACCCATGGATAATTGGTAATATATAAACCACTTTTAAAGAAAACATGAGTGAGCAGGCAAAACACATTTCTATTATATCTTATGGGATTCATATTCAATTGTAGGTTATAATTTTCATATTCAACTGTAGGTTATAACAGAATGGCACAATCATAAAAACAAAACATGGCAACATAGAAAAAAATTAAATGACCCCTGTTCAAAAGTCAGCATACCCTTAGTTCTTAATATTGTGTATTGCCCCCTTTAGCATCATTGACAGCGTGCAGTCTTTTGTAATAGTTTTAGGCCCCGAATTCTTGCAGGTGGTATAGTTGCCAATTTGTCTGCAAATTGTCTGCCAGTATTTCCTGATAACATGCTGCATTCATCTTGCCATCAATTTTCACAAGATTCCCTGTGCCGTTAGAGTTCACACACCCCCAAAACATCAGTGAGCCACCACCATGCTTCACAGTGGGGATGGTATTCTTTTCAATATAGGCCTTGTTGACCCCTCTCCAAACATAGAGCTCATGGTTGTGACCATAAAGCTCTATTTTGGTCTCGTCACTCCAAATTACAGTGTGCTAGAAGCTGTGAGGCGTGTCAAGTTGTTGTCGGGCATATTGTAACCAGGCTTTTTTGTGGCATTGGCGCAGTAAAGGCTTCTTTTAGGCAACTCGACCATGCAGCTCATGTTTGTTCAAGTATTGTTGTATCGTGCTCCTTAAAACAACCACACCGTCTTTTTCCAGAGCAGCCTGTATTTCTCCTAAGGTTACCTGTGGGTTTTTCTTTGTATCCCAAACAATTCCTCTGGCAGTTTTGGCTGAAATCTCTCTAGGTCTACCTGACCTTGGCTTGGTATCAAGAGATCCCCGAATTTTCCACTTCTTAATAAGTGATTGAACAGTACTGACTGGCATTTGCAAGGCTTTGGATATCATTTTATATCCTTTTCCATCTTTATAAAGTTCCATTACCTTGTTATGCAGTTCTTTCAACAGTTCTTTTCTGCTCCCCATGGCTCAGTATCTAGCCTGCTCAGTGAGAGCTAACAAACTCATTGACTATTTCTACACAGACACTAATTGCAATTGAAAAAGCCACAGGTGTGGGAAATTCACCTTTAATTGCCATTTTCACCTGTGTGTGTCACCTTGTGTGTCTGTAACAAGGCCAAACATTCAAGGGTATGTAAACTTTTGATAAGGGCCATTTGGATGATTTCTGTTATCATTATGATTTAAAAAGGAGCCAAACTATGTGATAATAAATGGCTTCATATGATCACCATCCTTAAATAAAAGACAGTTTTTTTGCATGATCAGTCATGTATCTACAGTAGCTAATGTATTTGATTCCATCAACTATATCATTGTAACTAATAATCAGCAATTAAAAGTTCTAAACGGTTTTTAAAGTAAAGTGTACATTGTGTCAAATCTTTGGGCATTGTCTGTTTAAACCTATGGCTTTATCCATGGAGTTCATTGTGTTGACCCTATATTGTAAAAAATGTGAAATAAATACAATACCTTCGTAATTATACTTCATACATCATTCAAAACATATTTGTCATATTTCAATTCAAGCAGTGAAGACAGTTTAATATAGACCGTTGATAGTATTAAATCAAGTATGGGACAAATGAATGCATCTAAATAGTATGGGTAATAGTTATACCTTTTTAATTGACCCTGATATGATATCATGTAAACGGTGCACACAATCTGGAGTCAGTGGAGATAACTATGTAACTGATGAGGAACATGGTGGCATGTTCCATATGTTCAGACACATGAGATGAAGTGTCATGGGGATTGGTGAAACATACTCCTCAGCCTTAGTGTTGCCACTTGCACTGCGTTTTTGCAAGCTTTCTGCGAGGTGCCAATTGGTAAGACGCTTCAGGTGGGTGGTCCTGTGTGCTAGCAAGTCAGATGTCCTGGTTTCAAGCCTGGGTATACGCTAAGTGGAATCTTGTTCCAGAAAAAGTGGTAGTCACTAAGCAAGAAGCTTCCTACACAAAGCCGCTAGAGTGACTGTGACTGTCTTCACTATAGGTCTATTGATACTCAATGAGACCAAGCAGTATAACATTCACACAGAGATTGCCCTGGAGACGGACAAAGAGTGTTGCAACATCCACAGCTTTGATTTCAGCTGGCAATTCCAACAGTATATGTTATTGGGAAGAAAAGATAGTCATGACGCTCATTGACCTTAGTTCAAATGATGGGGAATGGTAAATCATGATGAATCATCACCAGTGTGAACTTCTTTTTTTATGTATCATAATCAGGTAGCCTTCATACAGGTGAGTTTAACTGAGTTAAGCCTAAGCCTAGAGTTAATTCTGTGAAGCTTTCAAAAGCAAGAGAGATACTGTTGCGTGTTCAGTACCTGTCAAAAGTTTGGACACCTACTCATTCAAGGGGGTTTCTATATTTTTACCATTTTCTACATACATAGAATAGTAGTGAATACATCAAAACTATGAAACAGAAATGGATGCATGTGGTTACCAAAAAAGTGTTCATCAAAATCAATTTTTCAAAGTAACCACCCTTTGCATTGAGACAGCCTGGCACAACCTTGGCATTCTCACAACCAGCTTCACAAGGAAATCACCTGGAATTATTTTCCAGCATCTTGAAGGGGTTCCCATAAATGCTGAGTACTTGTTGGCTGCTTTTCCTTAAAGCTGCACTGGGTAGGATTTTTTCATTGAAAATAAAATGTTATGCCTATATAAACATGGTGTCTAAGTTAAATGAGGCACTGTGAGAGATAGTTAGCACCACAGACAGCTCTGCACCCCTGTAATCCCGTTCTGAAAATGTTCCATAATGCAGCCAATCCTGTTCCAGCCAGTCTTAAGCCAATGTCCTTTGGCGAGGCGAGGCTTGGTTCCATTTGTGAACGTGCATACTGCTTGAAGGTGGTATAAGTCCGCGATAAGGAGCGAAGAAAACAATTTTCAGACAGAAGCTATAAATTCCCCTGTTGCCTACAACAGCATACACACCGAAAACTGCAAAGCGAAGAAATATTTGGGAGAGTATCTATTATAAAAAAAAGAGCTGGATAAAGCGAGGGCGAAATCAAGAATAAACATTGGTTCAGCAGCATTTCATAGCTGGAAAGAACTAATGGCATTATGGGTTCAAAGTTCAAATCTGATTTAGAGTATCGCTTTTTCTTCTAGACAGGTAAATTGATTTATTGAGATTATTTTACGAATTGTTTAGCTTCATATTTGAATAGCTAACTATAGGTAGCTCCCAGTGCTGCTAAGCTAACACTAGCTTGGCTAGCTACCCAATGAAAAATTATAAGTTGGACAATGAGTTAGCGCTTTCTTCCTGGACAGGCAAAACGATTTTGTGCATTATTATACAGGTTGTTTAGCATGATGTCGTGTTACACTAGCCAACTGTAGCTCCCAGTAGATGCAGCTAGGCTAGCTGTCATTAGGGAATTGAAAAGGATGAACCGATTTTTCACAGCATTATATACGTAGCTTCATTCTTTATCTAGCTGACATGTATAACACATAAGTATAATGTGCTGTGCAGTTATGAGAAAGACCTTACAAAGTCTACCCTAAGGAAGCACTAGTGTACCCTGTTTGCCAGCCCCTCTATTATCTAGCATTGATGTGGAGTCTCTTTCTAATTAGAGGTAGCCCCCAGAACCACTAAGCTAACATTGGCTAGGCTACATTCAGTTGTGTAAGCTACATACATGCGTCATGGCGAAGCAGCATTTAGCAGTTATGCTGCATACAACTGGAATAAAATACCAGAAAAATACCAGATACTTAGACGTGCCTGAAACGTATCAATTTTTAAATCCAGGTTAATAACACTCTGATCACGTGCCTATGTGAGAGCGCTTAAACCACACTTATAGCCTTACAGCTTTTACAGTTTCTTCATGGAATCTACTACAGAATCTACCAGTTATGTTTTTATTTCATTTTTATTCTATTTCTACTTTCTTATTCTATGTAAAGCACATTGAATTGCCTATTTGATGTTTTTATTCTAGTATTTGTTTTTATTCTATTGTATTTTTATATTTTTCTTTGTAAAGCACATGGAATTGCATCTATGTATGAATTGTGCTATATAAATATACATTTCTTACCTGTGTTGTTGCCATTGCATTCAGCAGGTTCTATATTGATAAATTTTATGTGTCTAAAAATTGCATCAGTGTCTAAAAATTGCATCAGATCACCTGCGTGGGTGTTCATCTGACTAATCTTTCCTAAGAAAGAGAAACACAGCTGTCAGTGAAACTCAGGATGGGGGAGATGGGGAGTAGAGGGAAGAATTGGGGGCGCTGTTTCTCACATTTGAATTATTTTCAGAATGTTACCTAGTCCAGCTTTATCTCTGCGGTCCAACTCATCCCAAACTATCTCAATTGGGTCGAGGTTGGTGATTGTGTTGGCCAGGTGATCTGATGCAGCACTCCATCCCTGTCCTTGGTGAAATGTCCTCACATAGCCTTCAGGAGTGTTGTGGGTCATTGTCCAGTTGAAAAACAAACCAAAAACCTCTGTCTGTTACTTAAGCTCTGTGAAGCATTTATTTGGGTAGCAAACTGTGGTGCAGATGCCAATTTCTGAAGCTGGTAACTCTTGTGAACTTATCCGCTGCAGCAGAGGTATGGGTCTTCCTTTCATGTGGCGGTCCTCATGAGAGCCAGTATCACCATAGTGCTTGATGATTTTTGTGACTGCACAAATTTTCCAGATTGGCTGACCTTCATGTCTTAAAGTAATGAGGGACTGTCACTTCTTCTTGCCTTTTGAGCTGTTCATGCCATCATATGGACTAGGAATCGACTGATCTATCGGATCTACGATATATCAGTGCCGACAGGGCCTTTCTAGTCAATCAACTATCTGCTGTGTTCTATCGGCCTCTCACCGACAGTCCCTCTACATATGAAACCCGAGTGCACCCTTTAGTGTTGAATGAAAAATTTTGCTTCCGCCACCAGAAAGATCCTCCAGGACGTGTGGATGCTCTTGCTCTACTCTCCCACAGTAAGGTAAAATTACTGTATTGAAAAACGAATGAGTTGCCACGATGACTAAAATGTAACTCCTTTTACAATTATTAGTCGAATTTCTTTTACTTGTAATGTGCCCGGGCATGCATGCAATAAGTAAGCTAGATAGTCACTTAACAGATGGGCTAACTAGCTAGCCAACAACCTAACAGGTTAACTTGATAATTAAGCCTCCTCTCGTTTCGCTCAAAATAGCATGTCCGGAAATGTATGCAACATGTAAGCAAGCAAGTTGCAGCTAGCAAAGAAAGTGGATAGCTAATAGACCATTAACCCTCTTCTTTAATATGCTCTTCTATCGTTTCAACATTAACCATTTAGGCAACAAACCATTTGTTGTTACATAATAGAAAGCTGCTAGGGTCTGCTGATCTGACCAGCTGCAATTGTATATGTAAGCGGTTGATAGTTGGATAAGATGACTCATTATAATGATCCATATTATAGTTCTCGGGAATACCTTAATAACGTTTGACAAATATTGCTCATATATTGAGCAATATTTGTTATAGCAGCATCATGTCAGTTTAGGAAACCAGAAACCAAGCAAGCCTAGTTCAGCCGGCCCGCAATAGAAAGTGTTGCCACCTCGAGATTCGAACCCGGGTCGCCCACGTAAAAGGCTGTGTCATTAACCACTATACCACGGAGCTGAATGTAAGTGGAGTTGGCCTAGAAGAGCAAATGTCTCTTACTGAGTGAGTGAGTGAGTCCGTCCCTGACTGATTGACTGACTACCCCTTGTTAAATAGCGTAGTGGTTAGAGACACGGGCTACGGAACAGCAGGTCCCGCGTTCATCTCCCGTAACAGTGTAAACACATTATGCCTGAGAAACAAAACCTCCTTGGCTATAACCTTATGTTGCTACGTAATAGGAAGCCTAAAATAAAACAGTTCTGGTGGATATTAGGATTTGTTCAGGATAGACAAACACTTCGCTGCCTACACGATTCTCTCGTCTTTTCACTTGACAAAAGTCAGTTATCGTCACCTATATTGATAGATACTCAATGTCATTCACAAATAGCTAATTAGCTGTTAAAACGGCCAGTGGTAAAAGAGGATTTGTTCAGAATAGACAAAAACTTTGCTGGCTACAACCTTCTGTAGTTACGGGAAGCTTAAAATGAAACTGTTTACTGTAGTGATGGCCAAACAAGGCTTCATTAGTGTTATTTTAGCAGCAGGATATTATGCTGGCAGCACTCAGATTTTCATTATCACAATACAAGCCATAATTAAATGTATAAGGCCATATAGTTAACAATCTAGTATGTAAAAAACTAACAGACAAGAACAACATTGGAACGGACATTAAACATAAAATGACAAACTAGATTGTTAACTATATAGCCTTATATAGTTCAATGATGGCTTTTATTTTGAAAAAGAAAATCTGAGTTAGCGCTGCTAGCATAATATCCTGCTGCTAGAAGAATGGCCATCACTAGTTTAATGTTATATTGCGATTATTTCTGGTGGATTTTCGAATTATGTCTTAGGATTTCTTCAGGATAGTCAAACACTTCACTAGCTACACGATTCTCTCGTCTTTTCACTTGACGTAAAAGACTGTTATCGTCACATATATTGATACAGTAGTTATTGTATCAATGTCATTCACGAATGGCTAATAAGCTGTTAAAACAGCCAGGGGCAAAAGCCATTCAGTTAATAGATGCTATTTGTGGTGGTGGTAAAATTAATAAGAAACGTTACAAAGTTTAACACAATGCGTAATGGCGTCTAGCGACATATTACTGGCTAATAAGCTTTTAAAACGGCCAGTGGCAAAAGTCATGCAGTTCATAGATACTATTTGTGGTGGAGGTAAACTTAATAAGAAACGTTACTCAGTTTAACATGATGGTTAATTGTGTCTAACGAAATATTCAAATTGACATGATGTTAAGGCGTAGTGGTTAAAGACACAGCCTTTCACATGGGTGACCTGGGTTCGAATCTCGAGAGGGCAGCCACAATCAACACTTTCTATTGCGTGCCGGCTGAACTAGGCTTGCCTGGTTTCTTGTTATTATTTTACAATGTGGAAAAGACAAGAGTAAAACTAAAAATATCCTTGAATAACTATGTGTCCAAACTTCTGACTGGTACTGTAGGTAAAGATTATTTATTGGTTGATCATAGAAACAGAAAATATCCTTTTAACAGCTCCAGAGAAAATGCCTGTCTTTGGCGCAGAGAATCACTGACCTGTTGCCTTTTTTTATTATCAAGATAAATGCTGGGAACTCTAACTGGTAATGACAGCTTATGTCTCCTAAATATCTATTGACTAGTTGGAACTTTTATGACTGAAGAGGCTTATTGAATAGGTTTTATTTTTATCCATATGAGTTGTTTCAAGAAATGACTTACTCTGAGATCATTTGTAGATATTGCCTCTGGAGTTGACTTATATCAATACACATGTATTTGCACATTTTTATTGACGGAGACTGTATGAAGCAAAGGAAAATAGCAATAGAAGGGAAACAAAATAGAGCTGGTACACTCTAGAAACAATATAGAGTTTTTCATTTTGTCTCCTATTGGCCTAAAACCCTCTACTACGGGTTCTGGATAGAACACTCTATGAAAGCTTCTACAAAGAACCAATCCGTAATCTTTGTAAAACCCTCTATGAATGGTTCCAGAAACTTTAAGACTTTAAAAGGTTTAAATTGTTAATGAAAATATATATTGTTTATTGTTAAGGATAAACTAAAGTTACCAGTAAATGTAGATAAACCAGAAAAGGGAACAGGCAAGCCTAGTTCAGCTGGCCCGCAATTAAAAGTGATTAATGTTGATGCCCTCACTGGATTCAAACCCCGAGTCTCCCATGTGAGTGGTTGTGTCTTTAATCACTGTGCCATGGTGCTATACGTTTGCCTAGTTTTGGTATAGCATCTCAACATTAGATCATTTGGTCACGCATTAACATCACGCCAGATTTGAATATTTCGCTAGACATATTGTGTTAAACTGACTAACGTTTCTTATTAAGTTTACCTCCACCACAAATAGCGTCTATGAAATGTATGTTTTTCTTTCATTCGTGAATGACATTGATACAATACAATACAACTATAAATATAGGTGACGATAACTTTTTCGTCAAGTGAAAAGATGAGAGAATCGTGGAAACCCCTATTCTTTTACTGCCCAAGGGGTTTTGATTTAGCCTATATTACCCCAAAAAGCATGCATGGATGCATACATCGAAAATCCACCAGAAATAGTTGCAATATGAACAGTTTTATTTTAGGCTTACTATAACGTAGCTACTGAAGGTTGTAGCCAGCGAAGATTTTGTCTATCCGGAACAAATCCTAATGCATAATTTGCTTTGACTGTGACAAGATTCGAACACGTGACCTATTGGTTGCAGGTCCACGTCTCTAACTACTACGCTATTTAACAAGGGTCGGTCGCTTGCTCACTCACTCAATAAGAGACACTCGCTCTTCTTGGCCGGCTCCATTTACGCGGTCAAGCAAAAACACAAATATTTAAACAAATTATTCTAAAACCCATTCCGGAACCTATTTTCCAGACTATAGTACCTCTTGTGGCATTAAAAATAATGTTGAAGGTTTGCGGAGAAAACATACTAAAATGTGAAAGCAAACAGAGGTAGCTCTTTTTACCTCCATGTCCATTTTAATTCCCCATAAAAAATTAATTTAAAAATCTATGGATTTTTTTAAATTTGTACCTTATTATTTAGGTTGGGCTGGCACAGGCTTCGCAATATGGAAGATGGAAGGCTTGAGACCAACACATGGCCATTGCTGAAGTGATTGAGAGAAGCATACAAGTCTGTGAGCCTGCAACTCTCATCTCTTCAGCATAGCCCTTCATCATTTACTTCCTTATGGAATCATCGCTGTGGCCCAGGGGAAGGGTACTGGAGGAGCTCCTGATTAATGGAAATATGTTTGCCACAGTTTAGAATTAGGCCTGCCACTGCTGTCTGATTCAAATTAAATTAAATATTACAAAACATGTAACTCTCAATCCTCCTCAACTTTAAAACAATAACTTGTAAAAGTTATACAGCAAAAATAGCAGTAGATCAGAGCTACATTGTGGGCCAGTTATAATAAATAAGTCATGATGGGTTTTACAAATATACACTTTGTTAGATCAGTTTTGGAATGTGTGCCGATATTGGTGTCCTTATTATATACCCCAAGGCCTGCATCTAGTAATGTAGGTAGAACCGTTTGCCTTACAAAGAAATATTTTATCAACCAAAGAGTACTTCAGATCAAAACAGTTCCTGTAGAAACTTTATTCCTCAGCAAAGAAACTTTCTAGGAAGGTAGCTGCAAGGATTTTTAGCTCCGCAATAGATTTCTCTAGAAATATGAGTTTATGCAGTACATGTACAGCTGTCTTTTAACAGAGGGCTAAGTTTGACAAGTTACCTGATGGGGAAAGCTCAAATGTAGCGTGCAATGATTTTGGTGAATTAAACTGATGCAGGTTTTACAACAGATCACCCATCCTTTCTTTAAACTTTGTAGCTGTAATTTAAAATTGTTTACCTAATAATACATTACAAGAATGTTTCTTGATTTTTGACCAAGTTGCCCCAGGTAAATTGATAAAGCAAACTTTCTCTAACCTTGGGAACAAGGCCACATTGAGACCTGGCAACCCTGTCTAGCATACCCATGCACTGTGCGAGCCAATTTGCAGTGACCTCTGTGGGAGCCCCGGGCACTGTCAGTATGCAGCAAACAGGATTTGGCTGCATTGACACAGGGTATACAATGAGGCAGTGACTTAAACCACTGCATCAATCAGAAGCTCTGTATACTTGGTGTATACGTGTGAATTGTCAATCTAATCCGTGACAAATGACATACAGTTTGGTCCGAAAATATTTGGACACTGACACAATTTTCATAATTTTGGCACAATGGATTTGAAATGAAACAACCGAGATGCAATTGAAGTGCAGACTTTCAGCTTTAATTCAAGGGGTTGAACAAAAATATTGTATGAAAAGTTTAGGAATTGCAAATGTAATTGAACAAATTAACACAATCATAATTAAAATGTTCATTTTTAATACTCTGTCGAGAATCCTTTGCAGGCAATGACGGCTTGAAGTCTGGAACGTATTGACATCACCAAACGCTGGGTTTCCTCCTTTGTGATGCTTTGTTAGGGCTTTACTGCAGCTGTCTTCAGTTGTTGTTTGTTCGTGGGTCTTTCTGCCTTAAATTTTGTCTTCAGCAAGTGAAATGCATGCTCAATCGGTTTGAGATCAGGTGATTGACTTGGACATTGCAGAATATTCCACTTCTTTGCCTGAAATTCCTGGGTTGCTTTCACAGTATGTTTTGGGTTATTGTCCATCTGTAAAGTGAAGCGCCGTCCAATCAACTTCACTGAATTTGGCTGATTACTCTTCAGAATTCATCCAGCTGCTTCTGTCTTCTGTCACATCATCAATAAACACAAGTGACCCAGTGCCATTGGAAGCCATGCATCTCCATGCCATAACACTGCCTCCACCGTGTTTTACAGACTATGTGGTATGCTCCGGATCATGAGCCGTTCCAAGCCTTCTCTATACTTTTATCTTCCCATCATTCTGGTACAGGTTGATCTTAGTTTCATCTGTCCAAAGAAGGCTGTTCCAGAACTGGGCTGGCTTTTTTAGATGTTTTTTGGCAAAGTCTAATCTGGCCTTTCTAATCTTGAGGCTTATGAATGGTTTGCTCCTTGTGGTATTTAAATTTGTGAAGTCTTCAATTTATGGTAGACTTGGATATTAATATGCCTTCCTCTTGGAGAGTGTTCTTCAATTGGCTGGATGTTGTGAAGGGGTTTTTCTTCACCGTGGAAAGAATCCTACGATCATCCACTTCTGTTGTCTTCCGTGGACATCCAGGCCTTTTTGTGTTGCAGAGCTCACCGGTGCGTTCTTTGTCTCTCAGAATGTGCCAACAAACTGTTGATTTGGTCACTCTTAATGTTTCTGCTATCTCTCTGATGGATTTTTTTCCAGCCTAAGGATGGCCTGTTTCACTTGCATTGAGAGCTCCTTTGACTGCATGTTATGGGTTCACAGCTCCTGTTTCCAAATACGAATGCAACACCTGGAATCAACTCCAGACCTTTCACCTGCTTAATTGATGAAGAAATAACGAAGGAATAGCCCACACCTGTCCATGAAACAGCTTTTGAATCAATTGTCCAATTACTTTTGGTCTCTTGAAAAAGAGGGGCTACATATTAAAGAACTGCAATTCTTAAACCCATCCTCCATTTTGGATGTGAATACCCTCAAATAAAAGCTGAGAGACTGCACTTTAAGTCCATATTCATTATTTAACTGTAACTTGAATACATTTTGGTACAAAGCCAAAATAACAAAACTTGTGTCAGTGTCCAATTATTTCCAGACCTAACTGTATGTTTTCAATAGGGATGCAATGGTACAGTGGGCCCACGGGTCAGTACATATCCCGGTTTGTGGGTCATGGTAATGGTTGTTTGGAATGGAATTAGGCCATTTGGGGGGTTTGGAATGGAATTAGGCCATGAATACGTTTTGATATATAGCCTATTGCATTTCAATAGAGCTGGAGTACATATCAGAGGCATATAATACCACTGGTCACGTATTCTATTACTTCATAGGCATCAATAAGAAAATGTCAAACTCGAAGAAGTAGTGATATTTAGGGTGGAAAAAACTGTTATATCCAACCAGTGAGGTAGACTTCAGCCAATCAAAATCATATCTCAGAAAAATCAAATTATTCGTTTCTCTAGTAGCTACATATAATATATGTTACTTAAGTCACATAGCGAAATACACATGATTTGTTAACTAGGAATATAAAGCATAGTGGGAAAAATCCATTCTAATTGTTTGGAATATAAATGGAACACAAGAGAAAACAAACAGAGCTGAATAAATCAATATTCTTCTTGATGAGGTAGAGAAGAACCAGCACCTATCTATCAACGACAGTACCAGTATGATGCGGGGTTTCAGACTTGTGAACGGTTCATTTTGAACACTTTCTTATTTTTTTCTTGTTTTACATAAGTTTTTCTTTATCCTCAGTTGAACAATTGCAGTTAATTAGATTTACATCCATTCACGCACTTATTATATAATTTGTCTAAATAAATTGGTCTAAATCAAACCTGTTTTAATATTTTTTATTCACTCTACTGCCTTAATATCAACTGTTTGCGATCACTTCTTGCATGTTGAAGGTGGTGCTATTTCACAAAAACAGTGCCTGTTGCGATGGACTAACGAGTGGTCCGGAACACTTGTTAATTAACGAGCGATGTTACGTGCCACTTAAGTAACGATGCTTTCGGGAAATGCACCGATACAATAACGAGGAACTTGCATGCATCTTACGATCATCTTAGTCAGGGCCGGATTATGGACTGGGCAAATGGGGCCTGGGCCCAGGGGCCTCTGACCATTTGGGGCCTCAGGCTACAAGGCACTCCGATGCCCCAAAGGGTCCGATGCCCTTGGGACAATCTACTGTGAAATTAAAATGTAGATGGACCGATAGTGCTTGAATATGTGGACCCTTCAGCCCATCAAGTGCCCCCTGACTACCAGGGCTCCACCACAACCCATATCAGGGCCCCTAGACTCCACCTCAATCAATACCAGAGATCCCTGGATCCACTTCAACTCTTACCAGGACTCCTCCTCAAACCATACTAAGGCCCCTCCTCCAGAACCCATACTAGGGTCCTTCCGCAACCTATACCTATAAACACAACAGCGTGTGTTAGTGTGAAGGATGACCAAGCAATCATTGAGAGACACTGAGTCGGTTGCAAAGAAGTAAGGTGTTTATCACTCACAAAGGCAGGAAATCATAAAAAAATAAAAGAAAATGGTTGACACAAAAACAACCCCCCGCCCCAACAGGAGAAATAGAAGAATGGTATTTCTCACCTCCATCAGGAACCATATTTTAGGGCCTGCTGGCAGTCGGCTTTACTGAGACAAAGCTGACTGCCATGCCATGCCATGCCATGCTGCAGACTTTGTGCCGGCCACTGGAAACAACAACAAGAAACATCAAGCTAATCCAGATAAATGACTTTAATTTGTTTAGTTATATGATATGAAAAAATAAATGCAGCCTCTGTTATAACCTATGAACAAAGCTCAACATAGACACCAACAAATGCCACTTATTCTTCAACAAACAATAAAAGTATGAATGGAATAGAAGAAAGAAACAGTGGCGTTCTTCATGTTGGCCATGTTGATAATTGCCAAATGTATTAATTAATGTTTTACTGTGTGGTCTGTAGTGCTACCGTCACAGTTTGATATTAGACATTTTTAATATTATGTATTTAATATTAGAAACAGTGTATTTATATTTAATATTTCCATTAATGTGAGCCAATATTGATTATTATTATTATTGGTGTTTAGAGTTATTTTGTACGTGTTTGTAGTTGTAGAAGTTGCTATGATTGTTCTCAGCCTCACTTGTAAATCATTTTGGATAGAACAAAGCATTATGCTGGAAGAATATGGTAGGCTCCTGTTATATTTCTAGAAGAAATAAAAGGGAGCAAGAGTGGTGATTTTACGGAAAAAATACCCACTCATGTCAAATTCTTTTCGTAATCAACGTGAAAATCTAAGACAAGGTGTGGTTTTACATGGAGAATGAGGGGACTTTGTGTGTGTGAACACTGCGTGAATTTGGGGGCGGTGGGGGGTGGCTCCAAAGATACTTGAGACTTTGACTGGACAACTGTAGGAAATTCACCTTTTTGTTATTGAGTCACTCCATTGTTAATTTGGCCATGTGCTTGGGATCATTCCCCTGGTGAAAGGTACATTTCCTTCCAAGCTTTAGTTTTTTAGTGTGCTGAAGCTAATTCCCCTTAGTATTTTCTGTATTTTAATCCATCAATAATTCTTTCAATTTTAACAAGTTGTCCAGCCCCTGTAGATGAGAAGCATCCCCACACATGATCCTGCCAGACCATGTAGGATCATGCTGTGTGGAACCCATGTTCCGAGTGTTGAACCCATGTTCCGAGTGTTGAACCCATGTTCCGAGTGTTGAACCCATGTTCCAAGTGTTGAACCCATGTACCGAGTGTTGAACCCATGTACCGAGTGTTGAACCCATGTTCCGAGTGTTGAACCCATGTTCCGAGTGTTGAACCCATGTTCTGAGCGTTGTACCCATGTTCCGAGTGTTGAACCCATGTTCCATGAGTTGATATAAAAGATCCAAGAAATGTTCCATCAGCACAAAAAGCTTATTTTTATATCAGACAGGTGTCCATATGAGTCTAATGGGTGTCTATGTGAGTCTGACAATGTCCAAAAATGGACACAGTAATTGTGGACCAATATCAGACTGGTTTTAGACCTGGGAATAGTACAATTAAAGCAACTACACTGGTCATAAATTACATTAAGGCTGTGATTAGTCAACTAAGTGACTTATTTGACAAAAAAATCCATACACTTCCCTTTCTAACATCAATTAGTCACTTATATGTTGCCCCTTCAGCCTACATATGTTTGGCAACTCTGTGTGGGCACAATGATCTCACGTGCAGCGAGCCTACATAGTGACCCAATACAAAGGCGAAAGAAACCTGAGTGTCGGAATATTTCAAATAGAAAAATAATGAAAACTGTGCGTTAACGCTTAAAACAAAAGCATACTGCTATGGAAAGTGTCTCTGCATGTCTAAAATACACACTTAAAAAAAATAAAAAAATGTATAGGTCAAATATGGTTATTGACCAATCAGGACTCAAATATTAGTGCATGCATCACTAACTGTATTGTAGGTCATAACGTAGACATTACACTATCACTTGTAATTTATCACAGTGATAAAGTTATATTTAGGACACTCACAGCCGTATGGAAAGGCAGGCCCCGGCTTATTTCTTTGGACTCTGGGACTGCTGGTCCGAAAAACGATATACAAATATTTCCCAATATAAAACCAATGTCACCATGCAATAACATATTTTGAGTGTTCAGTGTTTTAAAACAAAATGGCAATGTACTATTTTTGATTTAGTAAATTGAAATAATTAGTCTGAACACTTTTGTAAGGCGTTGTATTTAGTTAAAACGTCCCTGCAGTACATGGTCTGCTGTCAGATAAATATCCTTTCTTTGTCTTGATATGACAGAGTGAAGTTGTCTCATCTTCCCGTGCCTCCCTGCTTGCCGTCTCGCAGCATCTAATGCGTTGCCATAGCATCTCATTCAAACAGATTTGAGCTAAAAATGGCATTGTTATCAAGTTGTTACCAAATTCTTACTTCAAAATACAAGTGCAGTTTGCTTAAGCTATTTTTTAACTACACAATTACTTCAAATGCTGATGTTGACACTGATATTATTGCGCAAAAATGTTTTCTAGCTTCATAGTCACAAATGTGTAAATGAGACTTGCAGACAGCCTATCTTGATAGAGCTCTGCATTATGCGTTTTCTAGAGTCAAAACAATTTTTCTAAAAATTTCATGTTGCCTTCTGAGTAAATATAACTCAAATATAGAAAAATATCATAACATATATTGTGTAGTTTTGGGGGATTACCTGCTTAAAAAAGGGCTTATGCTGATGCTTGCTGGGATCCTACTTTCTATACCGGATCATAGGCTACCAAATACAGAAAAGTGTATCATGACTGAAACTTAACAGAATTCCAAGAATAGTATTCTTGATGATTTTAATGTATAGCTGACAGAAACAGAAGAGGTGTTGGAGTTGGATTATATCTTTGTCAAAAATCCTTTCTCCGTATGTTTAAATACATATTCATTCACAAACAATTTGATTTACTGGCTTTAAGCTTGTGAAACAACACAGCTCTAACAGAAATAGTAGCCTAATGCCCATCCTCTGCAAACCAATGTGCACTCAAGGAGCAAACTAGCTTCTTGTCTTAATCTACACCTGAGAAGTGTTAATAATTGGTGGTGTTAATCTCTATTTGTTAACAATAGAAAGGCAAGACCTTATTGGAACCCCTTCTTGCCAATGAGGAGTCATTTCAACTCAAAACTTAGGAAATATGTTCACAATTATAAATATAAAAAAGTCATTATTTAGTTGTGTTTAAGAAGGTCTTATTAGAAAAGAAAATGAATTTTCTCAAATATCACAATAGCATTTTCATTAAAGATGGAAGAGTTTGAATGGAAGATAAGCCTACTAATTCTATATTCTTACAGCATCCTCTAATAATTGGTTGCAATCTCACACTTGTCCCTCGAAATAAATTAAAGACATTACTTGAGGATGTGCTTTGGGAGAAATGTGTTTGTCTTTAGGTCTAGTCAGGTGTTTGCTTTTGAGAATTGTCTCTTTCTGTTGTAGTGCTTGCATTTCTTTGTTGGATTTTTTCTTCTTTTAATTTATGTAAACACAGTAAAGGAGAACTTTCTGTTAATGGTTTTCCCCCTGAATTAATTAAAGGTAAATAAATGAAATAGTAAATAAATGAAATAGTTTAGAGCAGTGGTTCTCAACCTCTTTGCCTCCAAGGTCCCCCTGCGACAAAGCAAATACTGTACGTCAGGACCCCCTTAAATGAGAGAGGAAATCTTTCCTGTCTTTTTTCATCAAAACTATTACAAAGGTTAATGTTTTTAACAGCAACAAAAAAATCTAAGAATTAGCTTATTTAAAATACAATCGTAAATAAATATGTACAGTCAGACTAACTGCAAAAGTGTGAGGACTGCTGCTGTTGTTGCATGTTGCTTGCATGAGTATTCAACCCCATGTGTTGTGGAATATCTCAGTAAAAAGAGATGAAAGAAACTGGTAACCGTGTCCTAATGAGGACACAGTTACCTTATCATTTGCATCCACCTGTGTAGCATTAAAGTTGTTGTCACATTTTCTGGATAGAAATCCCACAGCTAAATTATTGGACAGTCTGTGACTCTGAAGGAAAATGAAGACCAAAGGGCATTTTACAGAATTTATAGAAAAAGTAATACATATGCATGGATTAGGATTAGGAAAAGGGTACAACAAATCCACTGGGAATAGTGGGTTTGGATATCCCAGCGAGCACAGTTGGATCTATAATTAGGAAGTAGAAGCTGTATCATTCCACTCAAGCACTGCCAAGAAAAGTCTGTCCCTCAAAACCCAGCATTCAAACAAGAAGACTTGTCAGGGAAGCCACATAGAGGTCCACAAACACTTTGAACGAGCTACAGAGTTCATTGGCTGGGAAGCGGAGGAATGGTGCACCAGTCAACCATATCAAGAGCTCTGCATAACACTGGCCTGTATGGGATGGTAGAAATAAAGAAGCTGTTACTCAAAAAATAACATCTGAAAGCATGTCTGGATTTTGTCAGAAAGTATGAGAGTGGATGCAGGTCAGATGTGACCAAGATAGCGCTTTTTGGTCAAACTCATAGTGCTTTGTGTGGAAGAGATAAACCATTTCTACAGCTCTGTCATATCCTCACAAAAAACTCATATACTCAGTCTTTTCTATCACTGCTATGTATAGATGACAACCAGCATTTTTCTACTTCCTCCTTTCCGACACTCAGGTGGCAATACATATGTCTGCTTGCCTGGCTGACATGTCCAGTTGGATGGCCCGCCACCTCAAGCTTAACCATGACAAGACTGAGCTGCTCATTCATTTTTCTTTTTCTTTTTTTTACATAAAAGGTGGTGGTGTTTACACTTCCTGTTTTGTCCTTGTTTTGGGAGAAAAGGTTTTTAGTTCTAAAATTAATTATACAGAACTAGTCTCTTAAAGGCAATAGCCAAATCTTTTAATTATGCAATGCGTGTATAGCCCAGAGTTGCATGAGATGGCTTTAATTTCTTGTAGGGATGTTTTGTTAGTTACGTATATAAAAGGTTAGTTATTTTTAGATTTTTTTGCTTGTCATTTTAAGGCCCCACCTGCATAATGTAAGTCGATTTACATAAGATCATCAGCTAAATAAGTAAAATCCACCTTAGGATCTCCCATTTTCAGCAGTTCATTTCCTGTTTCAGGGTGCAAAATCCACATAAATCTTGCTGTAATGATACCATGGTGACTTTTTTACATGCTTGTTTGTAACGTATAGTATGTTTATTGATTGTTAACTTAAAGAAACATTGCATGATTTTTGGCCCTGGTTGTATAAGTGACACTGTCGAGCAAACAAGGGTTCCTGAAAATCATGTAGTTTGTCATGAGTGTCCCAATTTGTGGACCATGTATATATTATACAGTGGATATAAAAAGTCTACACACCCCTGTTAAAATGCCAGGTTTTTGTGATGTAAAAGAATGAGACAAAGATAAATCATGTCAGAACTTTTTCCACTTTTAATGTGACCTATAATGTGAACAATTTAATTGAAAAACAAACTGAAAACTTCAAGGGGGAAAAATGAAAAATAAAAACTTTACAACAAACTGGTTGCATAAGTGTGCACACCCTCTTATAACTGGGGATGTGGCTGTGTTCAGAATTAACCAATCACATTCAAACTCATGTTAAATAGAAGTCAATACACACCTGCCAACATTTAAAGTGACTCTGATTAATCACAAATAAAGTTCAGCTGTTCTAGTAGGATTTTCCTGACATTTTCTTAGTTGCATCTCAGAGCAAAAGCAATGGTCCGCAGAGAGCTTCCAAAGCATCAGAGGGATCTCATTGTTGAAAGATATCAGTCAGGAGAAGGGTACAAAAGAATTTCCAAAGCATTAGATATACCATGGAACACAGTGAAGACAGTCATCATCAAGTGGAGAAAATATGGCACAACAGAGATATTACCAAGAACTGGACGTCCCTCCAAAATTGATGAAAAGACAAAAAGAAAACTGGTCAGGGAGGCGTCCAAGAGGCCTACAGCAACATTAAAGGAACTGCAGGAATTTCTGGCAAGAAACTGGCTTTGTGCTACATGTGACAACAATCTCCCGTATTCTTCATATGAATGGGCTATAGGGTAGGGTGGCAAGACGGATGTTTTTTGTTTTTCTTACAAAGAAAAACATCCAAGCCCGGCTGAAGTTTGCAAAAACAAACATCAAGTCTCCCAAAAGCATGTGGGAAAATGTGTTATGGTCTGATGAAACCAAGGTTGAACTTTTTGGCCATAATTCCAAAAGGTATGTTTGGCGCAAAAACAACACTGCACATCACCCAAAGAACGCCATAACCACAGTGAAGCACGGTGGTGGCAGCATCATGCTTTGGGGCTGTTTTTCTTCAGCTGGAACCGGGGCCTTAGTCAGGGTGGAGGGAATTATGAACAGTTCCAAATACCAGGCAATTTTGGCACAAAACCTTTAGGCGCCCGTTAGAAAGCTGAAGATGAAGAGGAAGTTCACCTTTCAGCACGACAACGACCCAAAGCACACATCCAAATCCACAAAAGCATGGCTTCACCAGAAGAAGATTAATGTTTTGGAATGGTCCAGCCAGAGCCCAGACCTGAATCCAATTGAACATCTGTGGGGTGATCTGAAGAGGGCTGTGCACTGGAGATGTCCTCGCAATCTGACAGATTTGGAGCGCTTTTGCAAAGAAGAGTGGGCAAATATTGCCACGTCAAGATGTGCTGTAAAAAAATCAAAAGGTGCTTCAACAAAGCATTAGTTTAAGGGTGTGCACACTTATGCAACCAGGTTATTGTGAGTTTTTTATGTTTTATTTTTCCCCCTCAAAGATTTCAGTTTGTTTATCAATGAATTGTTCACGTTATAGGTCACATTAAAGGTGGAAAAAGTTCTGACATGATTTATCTTTGTCTCATTCTTTTACATCACAAGAACCTGGCATTTTAACAGGGGTGTGTAGACTTTTTATATCCACTGTATATTCATAATCCAATATTACTAACCAAATTATAGTTATTAAGTTGGTAAACAATTAAGTCACTTATTGGTCTAATCAAAAGTTATATGACAGACACTTGAGCTGGTTATTTTCCTAACACTAATCGAAAGTTGGCTAGCTGGGACAAAATCTTGCAGTACATGCTGCACTCCAGGAACAGGGTTGTCTAATACAGAATAATTGTTTGCAAATCTTTTGGAGACATACAGTAGTAAATATTAAACTAAAGCAAATGTGTTTATATTGTCGACCTATTACACATTAAATTAAAGTAAACTGCCTAATCAGCCATCAGCAGTAGAGCTTGCCATTTTCACACATCTCTTTGCTCTTTCTAACTTGTTTCAAAATGGTGTTTAATTTAGAAATGTCACCCTCATGCATATGTATGATATGGCCTTTTGTAGAACAGAAATAAGAGATACAGCAGTGTGTGTTTGCATTTCCCTTTAATACAACACTACGACTGTTTATTCTGGATAACAGAGTTCAGATCACAGACCGGAGCTTTTGACATTCTTTACTAGCCAAAGCAACAGTTCAAGACAGTAAGAAGTTATTAGTGACAAAGACAAGTACAAAAGGTAATAAATGCGGCACACTAAAATAAAAAAAGTCAAATGATACTAAGCAAAGTCCTCAGATGGGGTGAACTATTATGATAAGCATTTGCACCTTGGTCTCACTCACAAAACATTGACTACCTACAGACAACATGAGCTAAAAGAGATCGTCATGGTCATGCAAAGCCCTGGCAGTGAACAAGGGCTACATACAGTAGTTGGATTGTCACTTCATTCTTTCAGTATTATTTGCATCTGTTTATTGTTGTCCATGTAAGGTCGCCAGAGTTTTGAGAGTAAGGCCGGATGTTGATAAGTGATGATGGTGCTATGACAGAAAATGTGAACAAATTTGTGAACAAAATATTGTTAAAACTATGGTAGGTGATTTTAGTGTAATTGGCCTTACTCCAGAAAGGAAAGACAGGTAATATGGAGTTGGTGGAAAACAGGGAAAAGGTAAGTCATGTTAACTAAGCAAGTCAAAGATCTGAAACTTCTCATTGATGCTTCTGAGACCCACTGAATAAAACCAAGGGCTCATTTTTGGTCTACTGATAACTAAACTCAGCCAAATTTTTGAGAATATAAGAGGTGTTTCTGACTCAATGTATCTATGATACACAGGTCATGTTCAATAATGTTTTATGCATTTACCTATAAATATCAGCTGAGCCAGCACAGGTGAAACAAATACAATGATTTTCCCAACATAACATCTCCTCTAAATGTAACTAACAATAACTGATACTATAGTCAATACAAATATACTGAATATTTCAAATATGTTGGACTCGCTAGTCTATAAATCTACTGTCTACCCACACAATGGCTTGACACCATTACATTCTACAAAAAATAAATCTGTGTTTGTTTTTGGTACAGACTTTTACTTTGTCCATCTGAATCATTTGAAATCCACCAATAGAAGGCATTCATGAATTGCATTGCATAGAATTTAGAATGCCATGTTTTCTGTTTGATCAGAGTAAAAGATTCTGTAAACCACTAAAGTCACAAGTGCATCTACAGTACTTCAACTGTTTGAGCTACAAATGTACAACCTAAATGTTCTAGTGAAGACATTGATTTTGTTCCCTGACGTACTGTATTATGTGTGGTGAAAGGATTAAATAAATCGGTGGGTGGAAAAAAAGGAGAGGGAGAAAAGGAAGAACTGCCTTTTTTGTATAATCCTAATTATTTGATGGCCCCCATGGTCATGTGGCAAAGTTTTTTAAATGAGGTAAAGTGGCGATGTCAAGAGCCCGATAACTAGGTCCGCCTTCTGTACTGTTTGCCTTCCTGAGTGTTCTCAGCTAAATGTTAAGAGGGGATACTCTATTATGTGGCTCCACTGTGTTGTGTCTAATAAGGGCAAGGTGGGGATAGATTAATTTATGTAGGGAAGGATCACGATTCATGCAGGCTGGTTGCCGGTCCAATTTAACCTGACAGAACCACTGTGAACTGATTCGTTATAAATTAGGGTCTTGCAGGATGTAGCTCTGTCCTCTGCTTTTTGTGCCTTGTCTTTAACTTTGGTAGCTCAGTTCTGATTTGAACGAACATTGTCTTGATCAGGTTTTTCCAGATTCTAGGACTAACAGAGTATCCCTAGCCAAGCACGCACATGAATTTGCATGATAGTTTTATTTAACAAGAAATATTGAACATAACTGAACTCATTAATTTAAACGGCAGGTCAATTCCCTGATTCTTTTTTGCTTGATTCTTTTGGCTATCACTGAACTGAAGGCAGCTAATGGAATTACTGAAGGGAAATGATTTCCTGATGTCCCTCAAAATATTGAAATTTTTGTTGACATGTCAATAGCTGGAGAAACATATCAATACCAATGTTTTGGAATCCAAAGACTGTGAAGGGAAGGCAGTGGAGGCTCCAAGTTGGACCAAGTTGGAGCTAAAGCACTGTCAAGAAAAAACTAAACACCCAGCTAACACCCTCTGATCTCATGAATAGACATCCGCAAAGAGGTATCTCAGAAGATGCTCAGCCCTTCCCTCGCACACCCTTCCTCCCCACATTCCTTCTTGGCGGATGCATTTTTATTTTATTGGGCTATGTATAGACATGGATAATGTAACGCTTGACAAGTAAATCCACATGCCACAAACTACTGACGATGTAAACACAATAAGTTCCAAAGACTGTGAAAAGAAGATTGATGACTGTCCTATAGAGGCCACTGGTCCCTAAAACACCGTATGGTCGTTGTGTGCTTTCTAGATTGCTAGCATGCCGACGCAATTGCCAAGCTAGCTGAATGAAGACGATGAAGACGATGAAGACACGCCGTGCCACTTGCAGGCGTCAGGCTTGGAGTGACAATTCAAGACTCCAACCAGGTCACCGGTCACAAATGTTTACACACCCTGCAGGAAAGAGATGAGATCTGCAGTGACAGGCGGTTCCCACAGAACCAGGGGACTCCCACGCTTGTATCAACATATACATGCATTCAATGTGTGTTATAGTCGTTTGTGACTTTCCCATAAATGGCTGAATAGTTTAAGGCATTTCATTTCAATTGTATGACTTATGGATTTCTGTTACAGGGATACTGAGATATTCCTTTCACAGGGTGTTGAGCAGATCAAAGAGGTAAGGAGACAGTAGACTTTACTTAGATTAGAGACATGACAACGGTTTTTAATCCATTTGGCCAAGTTGAAATGAATCTAATTACATTTGAAGGGTTGGAGGTATTCTGTTCTTGTTTTTTGTGTTCTTACTGCTTAAGTTTTAATTTCTTTTTAATACAGATAACTTCCAATTTGTTCTTGGATTTCTTATGTCTTTATCTATGTTAACATTTTTCTACAACCATTTCCAGAAAAGTTGGGACGCTGCGTAAAATGCAAATAAAAACAGATTGCAATGATGTGCAAATCATTAATCCCTATATTTAATTCAAAATAGTACAAAGACAACATCAAATGTTGAAACTGAGAAATATTATAGTTTTTTGGAAAAATACATGCCCATTTTGAATTTGATTAAAAAAAAGTTTGGATGGGGGCATGTTTACTACTGTGTTGCATCACCTCGTCTTATAACAATACTCTGTAAGCGTTAGGGACCTGAAGAGACCAATTGCTGTAGTTCTGAAAGTGAAATGTATTCCCATTCTTGCTTAATGTAGGAATTCAGCTGCTCAACAGCTCGGGGTCTCTTGTCGTATTTTTCATTTCATAATGCACCAAATGTTTTCAATGGGTGACAGGTCTGGACTGCAGGCAGGCCAGTTTAGCACCGGGACTCTTTTACTACAGAGCCATGCTGTTGTAATACGTGCAGAATGTGGTATTGTCTTGCTGAAATAAGCAAGGTCTTCCCTGAAAAAGATGCTGCCTGGATGGCAGCATATGTTGCTCAAAAACCTGTATATATTGTTCAGCATTAATGGTGCCTTCACAGATGTGCAAGTCACCCATGCCATGTGCACTAATGCTCCCCCATATCATCATGGATGCAGGCATACTGTGTTCACAGACAATGGTTTTCGGCAGTGTTCTTGAGCCCATGCAGTGATTTCCACTACAGAATCGTGTCCATTTTTAATGCAGTGCCGTCTGAGGGCCCGAAGATCACAGCCATCCAATATTGGTTTTTGGCCTTGTCCCTTGCATAAAGAGATGATGTGATCCCCAAACTCTTTGCAATTTTACGTTGAGAAACGTTATTCTTAAATTGTTGCACTATTTGCCTCCCCATCTTTACTTCTGAAAGACTCTCTGGGATGCACTGTATATACCCCATCATGTTACTGACCTGTTGCCAAATAACCTAATTAGTTGTGAGATGTTCCACCAGGCTTTTTTTAGCATTACACAACGTTTTCAGTCTTTTGTTGCCTCGTCCCACCATTTTTGAAATGTGTTGCTGGCATCAAATTCAAAGTTGACATATATTTTTCAATAAACAATAAAATGTCTCAGTTTCAACATTTGATATGTTACTATTTTCTGTTGAATGCAGGGTTTAAATGATTTGCACATCATTGCATTCTGCTTTTCTTTACATTTTACACAGCGTCCCAGCTTTTTTGGAAACGGGGTTGTATTTTCACACACACACACACACACACACACACACACACACACACACACACACACACACACACACACACACACACACACAATCATTACACCAAAAATATGCTTTGAGTCAAACTGTAAACCATTGATCCATGATACACAATAATTAAATGTTGAGCCATCGATCGTTTTAATAAGCTCATGTACTAATCCTCTTTATAATTGCTAAAGCTATTCTAGAAAGGTTTATTCAAAGTCTTTAATGGTGACGTATGGGTCGCTATCACTGGCTACATTCTAAAACACATTCATGACCAAAGTTCACTGACATTAGATGGAGTTCTATTAAATATAGTATTAAGAGATGATTTTCTCTCCACACCAGCTTTGTCCCCTAATCAACTGAAGTAACATTCAGTCTCCCGTCTACACCAAGATCATCAGAGGAATGTGCAAAAAAAGACCCTCATCCAAAAGAATAGGGATGAATAAACAAATTGGTGTTGGCAGAACCTTTCAAAATTCAAGAGGCCTCCAGGGTCAGCTGTCGTTCTTCTGTGCAAAACATTGCACCATGCAGAGCAAGCCATCCTCAGCATTTTATATGCAGAGTAGATCAAACTATATGTGAATAGCTGGACACTATAGAGAAAAAATAACTGTTCTAAATGTCATCTCATTGTCATACTGCTGTGCCTTTTTGTAAGAACAGACAAAAATGTCCAATTCCACAAAACAGATACAAAATGAAGAGGTAAAGAGAGATAGCACTAAAGGTGCTGAATACATATTATAAGCTTTCGTTCTGAATGTAGTCAATAACAAGTGTTATCTCTATGGGGATATTACCCTAGCAGGGTGATATTCTCTTTTATTAGTCTTCTTTGTTCATGGAATGCCTCACAAACAGAATACATTTATGGGAAAGGCTACTAACATAAAATATGGTAATCTTTAGGGTCATTGGGGTGTTGTTTAGTGACCCTTACACCCAAAGGATCACAGATGGGGTCAAACCAAAATTGATTGATATTGAACGACATGGGATAAGAGGCTGGAGAGATGTCAGAAATTAAGTGTAATAGAATTATAACCTGACACATTTTAGAATCTGGTAAAACATTGGTTCTGTTTTCCATGGTCAGTAGATCTTTCTGATAGGATTTATTTGTATGGAACAAGGGAGCAATATTTTTCTGGTCTCATCAGCTGCTCACAGCAGAGGACAGCAAAATACTATGTCTGATTCAAAACTGTTACAGTCCTCAAGATAGAATTCATTGTTGTGTTTCCGTGACTTATTATCAGTGGTGCAAACAAGTATTAATATTCTGTCAGCCAGGGGCACACTAACACAGAAACATAATTTACACACACGGCACTTGTGTTCAGACCATATGCCAGATCAGAGACAGCAGGAACCCGCAACGTTTTCTATGGATGGGTGAGTGAACTGGACCGTGTTACTAAGACTAAAGGTGTGGCCTAAGGTCTAGTGGTCTACGCTGCTACCTCCAGTGTGCATGTGCTTCTGGAACATGGGATAATATCCGGCCCAGTGTTCCTTCAGCAAAATTGTGGTTCTCTGCTTGTCTGAATTTTGTGGCCTCTATAAAATAAAGAGTATAATGTATGGTAGTAAAACGTACATATTTCTATAGAATTGTATTGGTATAGGAAAAATAAACAGGACAGAAAAAAAACTGACTTCAAAAGTAGTCACTTTACACCACTGATTATTATCACATGAAGACATTTATCATATTCACAACCAGTATTTCTCAATATTAATCAGATATAGGAAATGATCCTTCTATAGTTTTCTTAAAGGGAATGTGGTAACAAGCGACATATAATGGCCTATGGGATCAGTCTTTGTGTGTGCGGTAGGTTAAAACAATAGGCAAATCAATGCGTATCTAGTCTACTCCCCAACACACTGTTTGATTTAGAGAAACACTTCTGACCTGCAGTGATGCCTCCTGGTTTACTGTACTAACAAAGCCCCAGAAGAGGTATTGGTCTGTGAAATAGCAGCCTATTCCCTCCTTACTGCTCTACTTTTAATGAGAGCTTAAAACGCTGGGAAAAGTGTGCCATCTCAGTTGCACTCACAGGCTTTTACCCTGCGACAACCTGCAAAGGCAACGGGTATCCCTACAACTCCCTGAGAGGAAGACTGTCATAAGGCCAACGGGCACTGAATCAGTCAGAGGGAAGTCTAGGAATGCCCCAATGGCTTGAGGGGCTAGGGAGGTGCATCATGGGAATGCCCTAATGACCCACAGCGCTGGGGAGCTGTCAACACAGAGGTCTGGCAGGAACTTGAGAAGTCTGTAGGGAGGAATTTCTCCAATTCTACTTCTAATATTAAGTGACATGAAATTAATTATTGTTTCATGTCAGACTTTTCAGGACACCAACAAATGGATTTACATGAATTGGGCCAGTGTCGTACCATGTCCTATTTTAGGCTTTATAAACATAAAATAATCCTTACTGCGACTACAAACTGCATTCAACAAAAACCTTTTTCGAATTTTCATTCTCCTACATGTAAGTTAAACTGAGAATTGATCCCAAAAGGAAATACATATTTATAAAAAAAAATGACTAGCTACCATTCCAAATCCTCTGTCTCTACTGAGATCTTGTGATGACCACTATTGTTAAAGGGGCAATAAAGTAAGATTTTTACTGTACTATTAGCATGAAAACAAAAGAAAAGTACCAGTAGACCTCTGCAGTTAATGTTTTAAATGAATGTTTCAAATAATATTTTTCTACAAAATGAATAAGGGTGACTGACATATTCCCCATTAAAACATTCTCGCCGGTCCATCTATCAGTTTGTATTGACTCGTAATCTCCTTACACTCGCAGTACTGTCCTTCCCACCCTACACCACCTTGGACTAGCTAGTACTGTACCGGTCTCATTCGGTAACGGAGGATGACGAGACAAGTCGTGTTATTGTTTAGAGGCAGGACTATACACAGTGCCCCTTTACCATTTGGTTTTGTCTCTGTAACTACTGCATACTTTAGAAAATATCTGGTGATATCAACATTCCCTAATTGATTTCCAGACGCTGCCACAATTAATTTGATAGTTTTCTTGGAGGATTATGAGATGATGACTATGTTGCCAGGCATCACTAAATAGCTAGAAATGTACAACCGTTGATTTAGCCAACACTGAAGGTCGGTTGACATTCGGTCAACTGACCTTCATCAGAGCATACAAACGCAAAAGTAAGACATATATACACATATATGTGTATGTGAATTTATAGCCGACATTTTGAAAAAACATCATTAGTGACAATTGGAGGTACTAGAATTGTTACACAGGATGCTAAACAGGGTGATTAGACTGAGTAAATAAGCCAACCGTACCTCTCATATATAACTTACATGTAAACCGCGATAATGTTCAGATATGTTCAGTATGAATCGTTGCAGTTACAGGTGCTGGTCATATAATTAGAATATCATCAAAAAGTTGATTTATTTCAGTAATTCCATTCAAAAAGTGAAACTTGTATAATGTATACATTCATTCCACACAGACTGATAAATTTCAAGTGTTTATTCCTTTTAATTTTGATGATTATAACTGACAACTAATGAAAACCCCAAATTCAGTATCTCAGAAAATTAGAATATTGTGAAAAGGTTCAATATTGAAGACACCTGGTGCCACACTCTAATCAGCTAATTAACTCAAAACACCTGAAAAGGCCTTTAAATGGTCTCTCAGTCTAGTTCTGTAGGCT
>JACXGI010009974.1:0-28852 GCA_016801175.1 Esox masquinongy | reverse complement strand
TTGTGCAAGGTGTCAATGGTCGTCTTTTGGACAGCTGTCAAGTCAGCAGTCTTCCCCATGATTGTGTAGCCTACAGAACTAGACTGAGAGACCATTTAAAGGCCTTTGCAGGTGTTTTGAGTTAATTAGCTGATTAGAGTGTGGCACCAGGTGTCTTCAATTTTGAACCTTTTCACAATATTCTAATTTTCTGAGATACTGAATTTGGGGTTTTCATTAGTTGCCAGTTATAATCATCAAAATTAAAAGGAATAAACACTTGAAATATATCAGTCTGTATGGAATGAATGTATACATTATACAAGTTTCACTTTTTGAATGGAATTACTGAAATAAATCAACTTTTTGATGATATTCTAATTATATGACCAGCACCTGTAAGCCTGTTTACCACATCTGTGACATCACATCACTTTTTACTGCACTGTGTTGGTAACCGTTTTATAAGACCAATAAGGCATTTGTATGCCTCTGCAGTGATATACTGGTCAATCTGAAAAATGCTCTATTGAATCATAAAAAAATGCAGATGTTTTCCACTTCAGTGTCAACATAAGAATTCTCGCAACACAGGGAAGTTCAATGTCTGATTGTGCGTTTCAGAAAACATCAAGACAGCCACCACCCAGACAATCAGCTGTTTGATAATTACCTTGGTGCTGTCAGTTGGGGGATTCCAGAAATGTTTATAACATTTATCAACCATTGATATGATATGTATTCATTATTAGGAAAGAGCTTTGACTTGGGCTTTACAATTTAATTTGTAATAAAACATTAAAAGCATATACAGATGATTGCTTTCCAATTACTTTCGCACCTTCCCTGAAGCTCTTGAGTCCCTCCAGGCTCTCACTTTCAAAACCCCTGTCTTAACTAAATAATATATAACAAATCAACAACAACAAAATTCATGAGTTTAATTCTTCTTGGGATAATTAATTCAATGTTAAGCCAAACATTATTGTGGGCCCCTCTGATTGGTTGCCATTAAAGCTCAACCTCTGATCACTCTCCCTCTATATACACTGTATATACACTGCTCAACAAAATTAAGGAAACATGTAATCATCACAGTACAACACCAATTCAATTAAACTTCAGGGATATCAATCATTCCAGTTAGGAAGCATAAGCGATTGTGAATCAATGTCACCTGGTTTGGTGCAAATTAAAGTGACAAAAGGTGCACTGGAGAGGCAACAGCAAGACAACCCCAAAAAAAGGGAATGGTTTTTCAGGTGGTGGCCAAAGACAATTGCTCTCTCTTTATCCTACCTGACTGATTCTTCTACAGTTTTGCATTTTGCTAGTGTCCTTGGTAGCATGAGGCGGTACCTGCAGCCCATTCAGATTGCACAGGTTGTCCAGCTCCTCCAGGATGGCACATCCAAACGTGCCGAAGGAAGAAGGTTTTCTGTGTCTCCCAGTAAAGTCCCAAGAGCATGGAGCAGATACCAGGAGACGGGCCGCTACACGAGGAGAGCTGGACAGGGCCGTAGAAGGACATCAACCCAGCAGCAGGACTGGCATCTGCTCCTTTGTGCGAGGAGGAACAGGAGGAGCACTGCCCAAGCCCTACAAAATGACCTCCAGCAGGCTACTGGTGCGCATGTTTCTGATCAAACTGTCAGAAACAGACTCCATGAGGGTGGCATGAGGGCCCGACATCCTCTAGTGGGACCTGTGCTCACAGCCCAGCACCATGCAGCTCGACATCAACAACAGAATTGGCAGGTCCGCCACTGGCACCCCGTTCTCTTCATACATGAGAGCAGGTTAACGCTGAGCATGTGACAGACGTGAGACTGGAGACACTGTGGTGAACGTTATACTGCCTGCAACATCATCCTGCATGACCGATTTGGCGGTGGGTCACTGATGGTCTGCGGAGGCATTTCCTTGTGTAACAGTCTGTGTCTGATGATAAAAGTGAGGAGACAAGGGATCTTCCTTCTCTGTGCTCTTATTTCTTGGCAAGACAAATTTTCTGGAGATACTGGAGAGATATGATAGAACACACTGTGTAGCAGTTTCCACTTGCATCTGCACATTCACTTGTCTGAAGAAAATAAAACCGAAATATTCATGTTTCATGTGACACTAAAACTAGCAGACAACAAACATCTCACACGCAAAAGCTAGCTAGTTTTTAGGTTAACATGCAACATTGTCATGATTTGCTAAATGTCAATAATGATGAAAATACCAGAAAACTACAAAATTTATCATGTTACGTGGTAAAATGGATACCGATTATAATGGGTTAAATGTACATAGACAGAACGCATTTAATTAGAAAATTACATAAAAAGTTATCAGACTGCATGATTCACAATACATACCTTCAGCAAAGCAACTTAATTCTGCTGAAGATTCACGTGACCATGCGAATACGCGTGCAAAGTGCACACTCAGAAACCCTCCAAAAGGTGGCTCCTTAACTGTGAACCATTGTGGCTGCTCAATTATGAAGAAACTCAACATACATAGTTAGGTCCGGAAATAATTGGTCACTGACACAAGTTGTTATACAGCATCCCTACATGTATGGCAGCCATTCCTTTCCAGTGTCTGTTAAATTCCAACACAGGCACACCTCATTTTACTTAATGAGGTACTGATTAGGTGATTACCTGAACCAAATCTAATTTTAACAAGGAAAAGTATACAAACCACTGCTGTGGTCATCACTATCCTCTTGCAATAGGACCAGCTGGATAGCAAAAACAGTGCAAGTAGTACCTCAAAGGTAATTTGAAAAAAAAAAAAACTATTCAGCATGACAAAAGAGTTGGAAACATAAGCTTTGAGTGAGGAAAAGAAGGGTTCAATTCTGGCTTTACTGGCAGAGGGATACAGTGAGCGCCAGGTTGCTTCCATCCTGAAAATTTCAAAGATGGCGGTTCATAAGAACAAGGTCAAGCAACAGACATTGGGGACAACAAAGCTACAGACTGGCAGAGGGCGAAAACCACTGTCCACTGACTGAGATGACCAGCAACTCATTCGAATGTCACTCAACAACCGTAGGATGACATCAAGAGACCTACAAAAAGAATGGCAAACAGCTGCTGGGCAGAAGTCCATGGCGAGGATGGTTCGAAACAGGCTCCTAGGGGCAGGGCTGAAGTTGTACAAAGCTAGAAAAAAGCCCTTCATCAATGAGAAGCAAAGAAGAGCCTGGTTGAAGTTTGCAAAAGACCATAAGGATTGGACCGTAGAGGAATGGAGTAAGGTCATCTTCTCTGACAAGTCACATTTTCAGCTTTGCCCAACAACTGGTTGCCTAATGGTTAGACGGAGACCTGGAGAGGCCTACAAGCCACAGTGTCTCGCAACCACTGTGAAATTTGGGGGAGGATCAATGATGATCTGGGGATGCTTCAGCAAGGCTGGAATCGGGCAGATTTGTCTTTGTGAAGGACGAATGAATCAAGCCAAGTACAAGGTTATCCTGGAAGAACACCTGCTTCCTTCTGCTCTGATAATGTTCCCAACTCTGAGAATTGTTTTTTCCAGCAGGACAATGCTCCATGCCACACAGCCAGGTCAATCAAGGTGTAGATGGAGGACAACCAAATCAAGACCCTGTCATGGCCAGCCCAATCTCCAGACCTGAATGCCATTGAAAACCTCTGGAATTTGATCAAGAGGAAGATGGATGGTCACAAGCCAACAAATAAAGCCGAGCTACTTGAACGTTTGTGCCAGGATTGGCATAAAGTCACCCAACAGCAATGTGACAGACTGCTGGAGAGCATGCCAAGACGCATGAAAGCTGTGATTAAAAATCAGGGTTATTCCACCAAATATTGATTTCTAAACTCTTTCTGAGTTAAAAAATTAGTATTTTTGTTGCTGAAAAATGAATATGAATTTGTTTTCTTTGCATTGTTTGAGGTCTGAAAACAATGCATCTTTTTTGGGTTATTTTGACCAATTGTTATTTCCTACAAAAAAATACTCTAATTGACAATATTTTTATTTGGATTTTGGGAGTAATGTTGTCAGTAGTTTATAGAATGAAACAAAACTGTTCATTTTGTTCAAAAACATACCTATGAATAGTAAAACCAGAGAAACTGATAATTTTGCAGTGGTCTCTTAATTTTTTCCAGAGCTGTATTGGCTGTTTACCAAAATATATTCAAGTTACAGTAAAATAATGAATATGGGCTTAAAGTGCAGTCTCTCAGCTTTAATTGGAGGTTATTCACATCCAAATTGGAGGAAGGGTTTAGAAATTACAGCTCTTTAACACTAAAACCGCCAGATGCCTACACCAATTGGCGTTTGAGTTTTAATTAAAATAAAACTGCCATTTTCAAAGTTACACCCTCCTCCTTCCATTACTTTTCCTTAGTAGGTGTATATTACATTGTTCCGTTGTCGGAATTCTAAACTGACGAACAGAAAACGATTTAGAGACGATTTACCTGTTTTTGTTACCAGGTTTCCCGAGTTAATCCGCCAACAGCACACACCATTTAGCGTTGGTACCCAAATGGTACCCAGGCGCTAATCACCCCTCACTGAATGCATGACGTCAAAGGATGAATGCGCGATACTCACAGATGTATGAAAACTTAATTAGGCTATTATTGAAACATAATACAAATGACGTAGGCTACTTATCACATGGGTTACCGTTTTTCAATAGGAGATTCAGCTTATTGTGTAGGCTCAAATGTAAATCGAAAATCTAAATCCATATTTTTTTAGGAGGGAAAGAGAAACTAAAATCGCCCACACATCCTATCGTCTTTCTCTGCTTACTTAAGATTAATATTCTACAAATGTATTAGGCAAAATAATTATTCAATAATTATAATTATTCCAACGATGTCTCGTCTTTTTCTAATAACTCCTCTCGTTTTTTTGATAACTTATTCATGTCACCTATAGAAAGATTTTATATGCCAGTAGTCTAGGAGACTAGAGCTATGCTTTGGAGTTGAAATCAACTCGATAGCCCCGCTCAATTGGATTGAGATCTGGGGAATTTGGAGGCCAAGTCTACACCTTGAACTCGTTGTGTTCCTCTGACCATTCCTGAACCATTTTATCTTTGTGGCAGGGCGCATTATCCTGCTGAAAGAGGCCATTGCCATCAGGGAATATCGTTGCCATGAAAGGGTGCACATGGTCTGTAACAATGCACTGTTAGGTGGTATGTGTCAAAGTAAGATCTATGACAGGCAGGACCTAAGGTTTCCCAGCAGAACATTGCCCAAAGCATCACACTGCCTCCGCCAGCTTGCCTTCTTCCCATTGTGCATCCTGGTGCCATGTGTTATTCAGGTTAGTGATGCACATGCACCCGGCCATCCACGTGATGTAACAGAAAACGTGATTCATCAGACCTGGTGACCTTATTCCATTGCTTCGTGGTCCAGTTCTGATGCTCATGTGCCCATTGTAGGCACTTTCAGCAGTGGACAGGGGTCAGCATGGGCACACTGACAGGTCTGCAGCAACATACGCAACAAACTATGATGCACTGTGTGTTCTGACACCTTTCGATCAGTACCAGCATTAATCTTTTCAGCAATTTGAGCTACAGTAGCTCACCTATTAGATCGGACCACACGGGCCAGCCTTTATGGAGGACTAAATATTCCATAATATGAAATAAATAAAAACATGAATAAATAAATACTTAAATAAATACTTAAATAAATAAATACTTAAACAAATACACATTGCATGTGCATTGTGGACATATATAAATCGTCCAAATGAAATAGACATTTAGTTTGGATGGTGTGAAGTTGGGCGTCATCCAAATGAAATGGGGCGGGACCTCACCCATTTGATAGAGCTTTCCACATTGGACTGTGTGTTTTATGCTTGAAACACTGTGATTGGACACTTGAGAAGAAACCATCAGATGAGGGCTGTCAATCATGTAGCACACAAACGAGTTTCAGTGTTTCCTTGTCCGTTATGGATACATAATTGGGTCGCTTTGAGAACTATTTAGCCAGAGAATGTATGTTGTTAGCATGTGCCCTGTTTTCAGTTAGGCTACTTTCATTGTGGTAGGTGCGTGATCAGGTGGAGGACTGGTGAAGTGGGTGTGTCTTGTTTGTGCCAGGCTGCCAGCACCGATCTATAGCTCAATAGTAGGCGTAGGCCTTTACAAGGTATGAAAAATACAGATTTCAAAGCCTTTACAAGGTATGAAAAATACAGATTTCACCGTAGCAATGTTTTTTAGTTACCGATAGAATACATAGACGCAAGATGTTAAAGAGGGAGCTGGGCCAGGTCGGTCTGGCTGGACAAAACAGACACAACTCAAGTCACGTTTTCCACTTCCCTGTTATAATCGGATTTAACAATCATTACAAAACGTTACTCCCAACACCCATTCAAAAACTGAATAGGCCTGAATGTATCAGGCAGACTACACATAGACATTAGCAATCTGACATGCCTTATCCAGAGTGGCCCAGATGAGAGACTGAAATCGCTTTTTCCTTTCTATTCTCTGTGAGTTGGGCTACTGGTTTGTTGTGTTTTATTCACCATTTATGCAGGCAAAACAAGCATGCAGTGTTGCCAAAATAAGTGTGGTGTGCAACTGAAAGATTGTTAACATCTATTGCCAGGTTGCTACTGTTGGTCAGTGGTCAATGTTGTCTCAATATCCTCCTCTAATTGTGTAGCCTCCTAGAAACTATACATTTGAATGGGCTTAATACTGCAAATGTTTTTTTTTTCAAATCCCAAAACTAGCCCAATATAGAAAATGAATTTGTTTAGAAAAAGAGCATGATGTGCTTTGTGATTTTGGAAAACTGTTTTGCACTTTTTACTGAGAATTTAATATCAATCAAATGTATCATGGCATAATATTGAGTAGGATGTAATTGAACAGTATTTCATATATTTTCATACAAGTTTATGGTGCCTACAAATTGTACCTAAAACGTCTACAAGACCCATATCTGTTAACCGGGCAATCTCACCAATACTTGCCAGATTCTTCTGGGTTAATACAGGTTGTTCAAGGAGTGTAGTGTCAAGTTTCCAGTAACAGTGTTTTCAGTGTGCACGGACTTAATGGAATGGAAACACCTCAATCAAACTGAATGTCCCACTCGTATATTTCATTTGGATTGCGCAGACAAGCAAACCATAATAAAAAAAATTAATTATAATTACATTATTACAAATATAAATAAATATATAAACATTTCATTTGCATTGTGTATACTCGTGCATCATCCAAATGCAATAGACATTTCATTTGGATGGTGTGAAAGTTTTGCATAGTCCAAATGCAATAGACATTTAATTTGGATGCTGTAAAATTGTGTGTTGTCCAAATGCAATAGACATTTCATTTGGATGGTGTAAAATTGTGCGTCGTCCAAATGCAATAGTCATTTCATTTGGATGGTGTAAACTTGTGCGTCATCCAAATGCAATAGACATTTCATATTGATGGTGTGAAGTTATACATAGTCCAAATGCAATAGACATTTCATTTGGATGGTGTGAACGTTTTGCACTGTCCAAATGCAATAGACATTTAATTTGGATGCTGTAAAATTGTGTGTTGTCCAAATGCAATAGACATTTCAATTGGATGGTGTGAAATTGTGTGTTGTCCAAATGCAATAGACATTTCATTTGGATGGTGTGAAGTTGTACATCGTCCAAATGCAATGGGGCGGGACCTAACCCATTTGATAGAGCTGTCCTCATTGGACTGCAGTGTTTTATGCTTGGAACACTGTGATTGGACACTTGAGTGCAAACTATCCGATGAGCGCTGTCAATCAAGTAGCACAAAAACGAGTTCCATTGTTTCCTTGTCCGTTATGGATACACAATTGGGTCGCCTTGAGAACTCTTTAACCAGAGAATTTATTTTGTTTGCCTTTGGCCTGTTTTCACTTACTTTCATCACGGCAACCGCATGATCAGGTGGAGGACCGGAGAACTGTGTGTGTCCGTGCTGCCAGCACCGTTCTATAGCTCAATAGTAGGCGCAAGCCTTGACAAGTTATGTCTTAGAGCCGTTTGAAAACATCCAGAAAGATAAAGATTTCACCGTAGCAATGTTTTTTAGTTGCCGATAAAATACCGACGCAAGGTGTTAAACACAGGGAGTTGGGCCAGGTCGTGCAAGCTGGACAAAACACACAACTCAAGTTGCGTTTTTCACTTATAATTGGATTTAACATTCATAATAACACATTACTCCCGACACCCCACCCCCCCAAAAAAATTAAATAGGCCTAAATGTAGTAGGCAGACTACATAAATGGTGAAACAAACACAACAAACCAGTAGTCCAACTCACAGAGAATAGAAAGGAAAAAGCAATTTCAGTATCTCATCAGGGCCGCTCTGGATAAGGCATGTCAGATTGCTTATGTCTGTGCGCAGTCTGCCTGATACATTCAAGCCTATTCAGTTTTTGAATGGGTGTTGGGAGTAACATTTTTTTATGATTGTTAAATCCGATTTTAACAGGGAAGTGGAAAACGTGACTTGAATTGTGTCTGTTTTGTCCAGCCTTCCCCGAACTTGCCCAGCTCCCTCTTGCGTCTATGCATTCTATCGGCAACAAAAAACGTTGCTACGGTGAAATCTGTATTTTTCATACCTTGTAATGGCTTACGCCTACTATTGAGCTATACATCGGTGCTGGCAGCCTGGCACAAACAAGACACACCCACTTCACCAGTCCTCCACCTGATCACGCACCTACCACAATGAAAGTAGCCTAACTGAAAACAGGGCACATGCTAACAACATACATTCTCTGGCTAAATAGTTCTCAAAGCAACCCAATTGTATGAAACTCATTTGTGTGCTACATGATTGACAGCCCTCATCTGATGGTTTCTTCTCAAGTGTCCAATCACAGTGTTCCAAGCAAAAAAAACACGGTCCAATGTGGACAGCTCTATCAAATGTGTGAGGTCCCGCCCCATTTCATCTGGATGACGCACAACTTCACACCATCCAAATGAAATGTCTATTTAATTTGGACGAGGCATAAGTGTACACATTGCAAATGCAATGCGTATTTATTAATTTGTTTATTTATATATTTAAGTATTTAATTATTTATATATTTATTTACATATTTATTTATTTATTTCATATTATGGCACATTTAGTCCTCCATAAGTCTTCGCTCCCCACGTGCATCAAAGAGCCTTGGCTGCCCATGACCCTGTCGCCGGTTCACCGCTTTTCCTTCCTTGGACCACTTTTGATAGGTACTGACCACTGCAGACCGGGAACACCCCACAAGGGCTGCAGTTTTGGAAATGCTCTGACCCAGTCGACTAGCCATCACATTTAGGCAATTTTGGGAACACCACTGCAATTAGACTGTTGTCTACTGATTTTTAGATCAGATGTCTGGCTAAATCAACCAATTATGTTGTTGTTTGACCTTACCTAGGACAAAATTTCAAAGTGCATTCTCAAGCTGAATACTGGGATTCAATTCCCAACAATGAAGATGGTGCCCAACTGCAGGGCAGGTCTTTCAGATGGAACGGTTGTTCAAAAGATGAACGTGAAAGCAAATCCTTGCCCTCTTTGACATCATTCCAACTGTTTGAGCTATACAAAAGGCACACATTGTAAATTTAAAGCTAGCTGTGGAGTGAGCTAACGGTATGTTCTCCTTTTTAAGTCCTTTGTGTTCCCCTTGGCACTTTGATGGTAGATGTAAAGGCTTCTCATGCAAATGTCCAGGGTTTGTTGGCAGGAAACTCTTCAAAGATTTCATCATTTTCAAAACATGAATAGTTTTTCTGCTTAATACATATCTCCTAAACATTTAATAATGAGCCAGGCTAAAAAGGTAGCTCAATATGTATTCTCCTATGGAGCATAAGTGCTCTTCCACTGAGTGTACTATAAAAAGATAAGGAGTTTTGGCCTGGCTACAGCAAGGCGCATTGATGATAGCTGGGCATCAACGTATTACTAGTTCATTTTTAGACATGTTTTAGACAGTGGCCGCGGGTGATCCAGCAGTCTAAATCACTGCCTCCAGAACACATGTACTACGCAGGCTTGGGTTTGAATCAACATCGTGTTTTTTCAGCATTAAACTCTTTCTTTCAGCACTTTACTGTCCAATAAAGCCAGCCTGTATTGCAAACACTTTTGATACAACAAACAATAAAATTTGATCAATTGAAACTATAAAAAACAGTTTATCAAAACAGTGCACTAATAGTACTCTTGGCCTATTTGAGCGTTTTTGTAATTGTTAGGTTTTGTTAGATTTACACCAGCATGCCAATATGATCCTGATAAGTGTTAAATGCACAACTTGATACACTGTAATTTAAGGGGTCATACTAAGTGACAGCAAAAAAAAAAAAACATTCAAATGCTGGAGTCAAATCAGTAGTAATGAAATGTAAAGAGTAGGCGCCAACTGATAAATAGCAGGTATTAGCACACATAACTCCGGTACTATGGAAGAAGGTACTGCACTTGCCAATATCTTGTGTTTTGTCAGTGGTAACAACTCCTAATTAAGTCCATTTTGATTTAATTCTGTAACACAATAAAATCTGAATACTTTTGAGTCACTTGATCCACCAGTTTGAATGATACTTGTATGTATTGTTTGTCAACAAAAGTGGGGATATTTCATAAAGTTACATTTATTTCATACATTTTTGGTTATTGCTATAGCCAAATGTGAAAGTCCTGATCTGAACATTATGCCAACATGACATACGAGAAAGTGAGAAACATACACACTACTGGCCCGATATTGAGAACACTTGGATGAATGACCTGTCTTGCCATAGAGGTCTGGCATTTCCAAAATTACTATTCAAAAGGGACGCTGCCTCCTTTGTGGGGGACAGCATACTTACTATTGCCTGGATGTGTAGCTTTTCTGTGCTTGTTTATTTTTTATGAACAGTTATATAATAGTGTTCTATATCCCCTCTGATATCTTTGGAGCAGCTTGTCCCAGATATGGCAATGATTGATCAGGACACTTTTAAACTGGAGAGGGTTGGTGGGTGGACAGCATACAGGACCGAGTGTCAGATGTGGGCAAAGGCTGAGAGGAGGGTGTGGAAAGGGATCTAACGAATGGACGCTGGTTTGGGCCAATCGCTCAGTTAAATGATCTGACAAAGTGCTTTGTCTTTCTCAAACATTGTTTTTCTGGCACAATGCACTCAGCACACAGGTGGAGATGGGAGAGAAGGAGGAATATCTGATGAAAGCCCGAAGACAGGGAAGGAAGCCAGACAGGGCCTCTCAAATTCCTTTAACCATTATATTATTCTGTTGGATTACTAATTTGTAATACAGGGTTAAACAAAAATGTATTTAGTGTATTCTTATCAGTATCAATCAAAAGCGATCATCATCAACCTTAGCAGTCACATGACTAGTACAACCACAAAACAACAGGAAGGGAAGGTTGAAAAGGCGTTTAAAGATTTAGAGCTAATATAACATATAGTTCATATCTAACACACAAAAACTACAGACTATGTGTTATTTGGTCAATAACAGGGGAACAGATTGGACTATATTGTAGGTGGGGCTGTTAAAAATTAAATATTCTTTGTTCTGTTAGACCTATGGAATTGAAGCTATAGTAGATTCATTTCCTCAGGTGAAACAAAGTAGCCTCATGGACCAGTAAGGTCTGTCAGGATCAAATTTCCTCCATCTTGGACATTTTGGAAAACATTTAGAAAAATTTTTTTCTCATAAACAACAAGTTCAAATAACAGCACTTTTGGAGTCTAAGCCCATTATACATAAATTAGCTAGAAAGCTAAGGAATAGGTAAACAATCTGTATACTCTACAAACCCCATTGTAGAGTTATTGATGAGTCAATAATCTCAATCAAATGTACATGCAACAATAACCTATTTCCAAAAAAAATTACTTAGCAGTTGGCTTCATGCAGTTGGCTTTACACCCAGTACATTATCACTGCATATTGGCTATGCTTGAATTGCCCTGCCAATGTTGTTCTTCTCAGACTGTTTTTAAAGTATGTTTCAAAACTCGAGGTATATTATCTAACTGGCAATACATCATTTGTTGTATTACTTCTGGGACATAACTGAATGAGTATACTTTTAAATCATTTCCTTTTTCTATTTTACTGTACAGATGGTCCCTGTATTTTAGGGGGAGAGAGAGAGAATTTTAGTGGATGGAGAACGTCGCCTCTAACCATAATTCCTTCTTTTTCTCCATTCAATGAAACTAACCAAAAATATTAAACTTGAGTCACAATGTATTATTATTGCCTCTTGTACAAATGCATGGTACTCATGACCTTGGCAGAGAAGCCTAGTGGTTATGAACATTGGTCCAGAAAAACCCTGCTGTTCTGTCACAGAGCAAGACAGTTAAATCTAATTGCTTCCAGGTCGTTGCAGTAAATAACAATATGTTCATAGCATACAAACTAATGGGAATAAAATGGGCTCCTGTGGCATATGATCAAACCGGTGTAGTTGGATTACTCACATTAGTTTTAGATACAATTTACGAAACAAAATCAACATTCATTTCTTTTACACCGAACCATTTTGCACAAACATGAAAATAGGAATGTGAGGTGAGAAAATATATACCACCTCATCCATGGAACAAGGTAATGTTATGGCTTCGGGATGTATAGTGACCACTGATTTAATTGGTGATATGACTACCAACAGTAGCAGCAAGATGGCACTTTGTCATGCAACAAGACAATGACCAGGAAACACTGCAAGTCTGGTCTCTCTTCGACTTCAGTATATGTGTGTAATTATTAGTACAGTAAATCTACGAACAAAAGCATGAACATTGTTCCCAGTTACTCTTTAAGATGAACAAGGAATGCCATCGTAATCTATATTTCAGTAATACTATTTATTCCATATAAGCAATAAAGTTACAATACATTACATTGCTACATACCTGCAAAATTCAATGTCCTCAATCAAATTCAATCAATCAAATTTATTTATAAAGCCCATTTCACATCAGCAGTTGTCAAAAAGTGCTTTTACAAAACACCCGGCCTTAAACCCCAAGGGGCAGAGTGGCATCTGAAATCGTCAGGTATCGTCTTGATCTGCAACACAAACAGGAGGACTTTGGACAGGGACTGCAACGAGTCTTTCAAGCTTGGTACTCCGGAGGTGTAGGCCAAGACCCCATGTCCTCCTAAATTTAAAACAGGGCAGGAGACTGAGAAAATTTAGAAAATGCATTCTTTAGATCTACAAGGATTTATAGTGGAGAAGGAGGCCCCGGACAGGGCCCAACAGGCAGGAAATCAATCCACCCTCACTGGCAAGCATCAACCAAAGGGACACCCACCAACCGCAACCACCCTGAATGAGAGCCGAGTATTGCCAGCAGAGTTCAGCTCAATTGCACAATGTGCGCACCAGAGAAACAACAACAAGCCAGTGTCTCCACCCCCGAATGGGAGGGAGACACTGGCTTGGAGGGAGGGCATCCCAGTGGCGATGAGAGCCCACCTGGCAAGACAGCAAGGGTGGACAATATCAAGCCTTTCTGGTCATCTTCACACCCTTGGGCCAGACTACACTTAATCATAGACCATGCTAAAGAGATGAGTCTTTAGTAGACACTTGAAAGTTTGCACTGAGTCTGCATTTCTAACCTTAATTGGCAAATTATTCCACAGTAGTGGAGCTCTATGAGAGAAGGCCCTGCCTCCAGCTGTTTGTTTAGAAATTCTAGGTACAATTAGAAGGCCTGCATCTTTCAATCTAAGGTTATGTGTAGGTATGTATGGCTGGATCATTTCAGTGAGGTAAGTAGGAGCAAGTCCATGTATTGATTTATAGGTTAACAATGTTAAGAGGCTAGTACAGGCAGCCAGTGTAAAGAGGCTAGTCCTGGAGTAATGTGTTCACATTTTTTTAGTTCTACTTAGGATTCTAGCAGCCGTGTGCAGCACTAATTGAAGTTTATTTATTGATTTATCAGGGTAACTGGAAAGAAGAGCATTGCAGTAATCTAATCTAGAACTAACAAAAGCATGGATTAGTTTTTCTGCATCAGTTTTTGATAGAAAGTTTTTGATTTTTGCAATGTTCCAAAGATGAAAATAAGCAACTCTTATATTTTATATGTTCATCAAAGGAGAGGTCAGGGTTGAGGGTAATGCCGAGGTTTCTTACAGTTTTTTGGGATACGACCATGCAGCCGACGAGGTTCACAGTGAGATCTGCCAACAAAGCTCTTTGTTTCTTGGGTCCTAATGAAAGCATTTCTGTTTTTCTTGAGTTTAAAAGCAAGACGTTCTCTGTCATCCACTTCCTAATATCTGAAACGCATGCTTCCAAAGTAGCTAATTTTGGGGCTTCTCCATGCTTCATCGAAATATATAACTGTGTGTCATCAGCATAACAGTGAAAATTGACATTGTGATTCCGGATGACATCACCCAGAGGCAGCATATATAGTGAGAACAATAATGGACCCAGAACCGAGCCTTGAGGAACACCAAAACATACCTTTGATTTGTCAGAGGATATGCCATCCACACATACGAACTGATATCTTTCAGATAAGATTTAAACCAGATTAGAACATGTCCACGTAGCCCAATATGGGTTTCCAGTCTCGCTAAGAGAAGGGGGTGATCAATAGTGTCAAAGGCAGCACTAAGATCAATAAGCAACAGGATGGATGCGGAACCTTTGTCTGAGGCCATTAGAAGGTAATTTTACCATCACAAGTGCTTTCCGCTATTTTTAGTGAGTTTGGTACACATCTGGAGGATAGGGAGCAATTCATTATGTTCAACATTGGCTGACCTAGCACCGGAAATACTGTAGCTCCTTAAGTCATTTTGCTGGAATCGGGTCTAGTTGACAATTTGTGGGTTTAGAACTCATTACTAATTTAGTGAACGTGTCGAGCGATACAGGATCAAAAAATTCAAGTGTCCACCAGGTCAGGGAGGTTCAGGACATTCTCAGGACAACTGAGATTTTGGGGACTATAACTATTTAAAGAGGAGTCAGTTATTTGTTTTCTAATGGTGATGATCTTTTCATCAAATAATTTCATGTATTCATTATAGCTAAAGTGAAGACCCACTTCACTTGTTGAGCATTGCTTTTTTGTTAACTTTGCAACTGTATCAAAGAGAAATTTTGGATTGTTTTTTTTTCACCTCAATCAGGTTGGAGAAATAAGCTGATCGAGCAGATGTGAATGCTTTTTGGTATTGTAGTGTACAGTCTATCCAGGCTAGTCTGAATACTTCCAACTTGGTGGAGCGCCACGTTCTCTCCAATCTTCTGGAGGCTTGCTTGAGTGCTCTAGTATTGCCTGTGTACCAGGGAGAAAGTTTCTTGTTGCGTATTTATTTTGTTTTTAGTGGTGCAACCGTATCTAAAGTATTTCGCAGTGTTGAGTTTAGATCCTCAATTAGATCGTTTGCGGATTTATTTACTCTGTGAACGATGAGCGAGCTTGGAAGAATATCAAGAAATCTATTTGTAGTCCGAGAATTTATAGTATGGCTTGTGAAAGTCATTGTTTGCTGAGCAAGTGGGTTTCTTGTTTTAACGGTAAATGTAATAAGACTGTGATCCGAAATTCCAGGATTTTGTAGGAAAATTATTAGATCTACAATATCTATTTCTCGTGACAGGACTAAATCTAAGGTATGATTGTGGCAGAGCGTTGTCCTACCAAAAGTCCACAACATATGCCACAAATATCTAAAACACATTATAGAATAAAATGTGTGCTAGGAATATTAACGATAGACAATAAGATCTAAGAAAAACTTCCCTCTTTGTCCCAAACAGACAGATACATTCCAAAGGTCCGCGTTGCGTCAAAAGTAGGATCACCTCACTTTGGCTAGAACAATGAAAACAAAGAAACCGGCATTCACACATTTACATGTATTCAATCATCACCATCCAAAGCTAGACACTTGGTCTCACTTGATTCTTCATCCAGTAAACATTTACCTGTAACAAACAATACATAACTTGTACAGCATTGAAACATATTGAAGAGTTCAAACCTTTGTGGGCCACACATTATAAGATCAAACAACATTATAATAAATCCAACTAATGTAATCTTACTAGCTTTTTTTTTTTTCCGTCTTCACACCTGATTCTTCTGAGCGGGTGGGGCTACTTTGACCCCGCACCTTCTATGTCCATTCCTCAGAGGAAGCGAATGGGCTCATTGGTGTGAGATTAGGATGTCCCACTTAGGTTTAATGTCAGAAAACATTGCACCTTCACAGATTTCCAGAACACATCTTTCATTACACTACAAGCCCATAGCAATGCATATTCACTTTTCCTAAAAACCCTGAAGTTAGAAAGAATTTGATTACTTTTGAAAAGGGGCATGGCGAGTATGCAAAACAAAATATTTCCATCAGGTTTAGCCATTATTTGCCAGAATGACCCAAACTGTTAAAGCTGTAACTCTCTCCATCTAACTACCTCGGCAACAGGAGACATTGTTCAGCAGCACCTGATTGTACATGTAAGAAGTTAGTGCTAATCTTAAAAAAAATGTTCAGTATATTACTTTTTTTCCATAGCAGATTAATAGTAATGTGCAGTGTTCCCTAGTACAGCTCTGATCTGGGGAAAAGGCTACTTAATGTTGACCCATGTTTCAAATCCAAAGTGCTAAAATACAGAGCAAAAGAAAGCTATTACTGTCCAAATGCATCTGGAGTTCACTGTTTCTTTCTTGGCGCAATTCTCCTTCATTGACTAATTTTTACATTCATCACATCAAACTACTATCAAAGAAATGTACCCCAAGCCATGGCCAGAACTGTATAACATACAGTGTGGGACTGTAGATAGTGGGTCCTGTGTAGCTCAGTTGTTAGAGCATTGTACTTGCAATGCCAGGGTTGTGGGTTTATTCCCACTGAGGGCCTGGATGAAAAAAGTGTTGAAATGTTTCCACTTATGTCGCACTGGATAAAAGGTCCAGTCTGTTTGTCTCTCACAGTGGTATCACCTCCAGGGATCTTATTAGTGGCTGGTTCACTCTACTCACTCTACTCTCAGATTTCTGACTTGCCAGGACACAAGTCGGCTTGATCAATTAGGCATTACCTCAAGTCTTATCCACAAGTGAAAGAACAGGCACATAACATTCATAGAGAGAGAAAATAAGAGAGACAACTATAAATGTCTCACAACATTGCATCTGTGTCAGACACACTTCAAATCATATGCTGACTGTGGATGTCTCAGTTCTACTGAGCTAAGAATGATTGGAATTACAGGACCAAGCTGTTCTCACCAAGAACAAATGATTGTGCTGCGCCCCCTCACAAATAATATATTCATACTCAGGACACAACACAGGACCAATGCAGAAGAGAGTGATCATACTAATAGCAATCCATTCACTCTTTCCGGAACTCCTGGCAACATACCTTGGTGTATGTTCAGTCCTAATGTTAAATCACACTTATTTCAGTATAATAAATAATTGTAATTTACCTAATTGCAAATCTTTATATATATTGCCATGCAATTAATTAATGCTTTATTATTTTGTAATGCAATAATCTGACAACCAATGACAAATTATATAACAACATTGCTATAGTTGAATTTGACAATATACTTTATTTCCTCCAGTGATAGAATTGTGTTAAAGACAGTACAATAGTAACTGGAAAACAGAGTTTATAATGATGCATTTTATTCACAAAAAAGTCTTTATAACTACCGAAGGAATTGAATGGGTGAGTTGGCAAATGTGTGTGTACTCTATATGCATGTTTAGACGCAATATATTCTTATATATTGAGAGCAGTTTTTACAGATATAAGGTCTGTGAGGCGGAGGGAGCATGTCTGTATTTTATGAAGAGCTTTGAAACATGATACAGCAGACAGAAAAGACCCTGTCAGGTGAAATGGCAAGGAACATGCCTCTTGGTTATCCAGGACCCTGTGCTGCCTATGGCAATACCAAAAATGCATATATAAATGAAAATAGGGATGACACTTGCAGACACAGCTGTCAACAAGACAATCACAATTTCACCTGTTACAAAAATAAACAAAAGGAATAATAATGAACCAGCAATGTAATTTGAATACCATTTGTTGCTGCCCTTTTATTTACTCACATCTAGGCTTTTGTGTCCTAGAACAAATGTTATGCATTATTTGTCTGATCTTGGTAAATTTAAACAGACACTACCAGGTAGCGCCAAGGAAGATGTAAAGGAATGTGCACACTGATAACGTAGTGATCATTAAAAAAACATACAATTCTCATTTTGGTTATAACAATGATCAAGTCTTAGAACTGGCTCTCATGGCTTTTTCCTCTTTGCTTATTAATTTCATCACTTACATTAATTCATTGACTCATTGGAATAATCTACAAAACAGGTCAAAATCCAGTTCCACCAACAGTTCATACAAAAAACAAGTAAAAGATAGACATTATGTACTTATTATATACTATAACGAGTAGAGACACAGGGAACAGACAGATAGGATGTGTTCAGGGCCCTGAAGGGCGTTTTATAAGAAAAACAGAGGGGTGCAGGGAGGAGGTGATGGAGAAATTAAAACAAAAGGATGAACCTCTTTCATGGCTCATGTACTCTAGGGTCGGCCTATCCGTGGTGGTTTGGGAGAAATGGGTGCAGTTGTAATTCTGGCGGCCTATGCACCCTCCATCTCCTGGTCGTCTACCTCCACCTCCATTGTGCAGCAGTTCTCGTTACATTCAGTTTCCTTTTGGTGTCTGCCCTGAGCTGCTACAGTAGCTGGAGAAAAGGGCTTTCAGATGAGCAAATCCAATTGTATTTTGATTTCATGATTTTAACTTAGAACCGAAAATTATACATTTACATATAGAAATCAAACCTTTAATCTTGTTTCAAGTCTCTGATTATAGACCACAGGACTATACATTAAGTTGACAACTACAAAAAGACAAGAAGTTTCTAAAGGTTTTATTGTTATTAAAATTCTGAACTAGACCTAGCACAGCAAAAGGTTAGCATGTCTCTCAAATTGGCCTATTGCTCTCAAAAGATTTCACCGCCTTGTACTTCACTAGATTTTCTTGTGTTACAACATGAATTCAAAATTGATTTAAATATGAGTTTTTGCCGTAGCTCCGTCAAGTTGGATGTGGGGTCTTTTTTTGAACAGGAATTTTCTTTTACTGGTACACTCCGCTACATTGACCTTTTTTGTTTTTAAGCCAAGCTATTGTGGCTTTGGCTGTATGTCTGTGTGGCTGTGGGATGATTAAACATCTCCTAAGCCCCAGACTTCAGTAGTTCTCTGTACTGTCCGGCATCCATTTTTCCCATTATCTTCACAAGCTTGTACCAAACATTGCGCTTAGCATCAAGGCCAAAATACTCTATTTTGGTCTTGTCAGACAATAGAATTTTCTTCCACTTGGTCTCAGAGTCTCCCACATGTCTTCTGGCAAACTCTAGCCGAGATTTGACGTTGTTTTATTTTTGTGACTCAATACATTTTTGTGAAGTACCCGGCCTATTGTTGCAGTATGCGCTGTCTCCCAATTCAGCCATGGAAGACTGTAACTCTTTTAGAGTTACCACTGGCCTATGTCTGGCCTCCCTGACTAGTGCCATTCTGGCCTGTATAGTCAGTTTTTAAGTACGGTCTGTTCTAGACAGTTTCACAGCTCTGCCATATTTCTTAATAGCTCTGCTCAATTTCTTAATAATGGATTATACTGTCCTCTGGGAGATATTCAATGCACAGGAAATGTTATAGCTTACCTCTGATTGGTCCTTTTGAAGAACCTTATTCCGGATTTTCTTTGAATGTTCATGTAGAGTGTTTTTTGTTAGGAATTGTACCAACCAACTGTGGGTCCCCAGGAGACAGGTGTTTTTGAAACCACTTAAGCAGTACAGTGGGCATAGAAAGTCACCACCTCCCTTCAAAATGTTTACCTTTTGTTGCCCTACAGCCTGTAATGAAAACACATACAATCAGACTCTTTCTGGTTTTATTTACACATTGTAACTCACAATATCAATGTTGTTTTTTTTTACACTGAAAAGTTATTTAAATAAAAACAGTAAAATATCCAAATTTATCTGAATGCCCCTTTTCTTTTACCAAATTAATATTTTACTTTTAGGGCTGGTTTCTCAAACTGTTTAAGCCTAGTCCTTGACAAAAAAAAATCTCATGGGAGATTCTCCATTAGATTATATTTTTGTGTGTTTTCTTTATTGGAAAAATGTTCTAAAATATTATTTTAAATGTTCAGTTAAAACAAATGTTGATAAATTAAAGTTTTCCGGCATGCAATTCAGTCATGTTTTTTGTTTTTTCATTGTAAAATTATGGTTTGGGGTCTTTAACATGTTCAACAACCATACACAGGTTGTTATATACAGCTGTGTCAAAAACATTAATCCCGAGTATTGGATTGGCACTCAATATAAGGAGTTACTCAAAGTGTAGTCCTCTGAATCTGTTTTGGAGAACAGAAATATGCTATTTGTACATCCCAAATATCCTATTATTTTTTTAATAACAATTAAGTTGATATTTTGCGATAATGTTGCTGTTTCCAAAAATAAAATAATTTGGGCTTAAACTGATTATATATTATATGTAAAAAATATTGGTAATTTAAGGGGTTAAATGTTGTTAGCTTTTGAAGACATCATCATTATTCAGTAAGTGTTTGACTCATTGTTGAACCTCACTTCTCACATCAAACTGAAATTAACGGCTGGCCAGAGAGATCAGAGGAAAATTCGCAATGTAATATGGATATTTTTCTCTTTCATCCACCGGCTTTTACCATTAGAACATCAAACAGCCAATCCCAGGTTCTCTTGAACGTTCTTTGATGGCTTATCTTCTTACGCATTAGCATATCTAACAGTCAAATCCCCTCAGCAAATCAAATTAATATATCATACAAGGACCAAGCACAGAGGGAGCAAAAAATTGAAAGGGCATGGGCACATGAAATACTTAATTAAATGGATACCTTCTCATTTTTATATTGTAAAACCTCTTAGCAAGCACTTGTACAAATAGCTCTTTCACTCAACCCATCTCCACGATCCAGCTCAGGCGATACCTAGCACCAGGTCCAGGTAACACCGGCTGTGGAGGATGTTGGGGAGCTAAAGGACTTGGGTTGTTGCTCTAAATGAGAATGTGTTCTCAGTCACCTTACATGGTAAGACAACGGTAAATAAATAGAATTTTATGGTATATTGTGGTGTCTGGATTGTTGAATGGCACTTTTAGTGCATTAAGTATTATATGTTGATGTAGTATTTTTTAATGTTTTCATATGAAATGTTAAGTAAATCCTGTAATGATTATAAAACCATTCTGAGAGAAGTTCTTGCTATGACTGATTGTTTGCTTGCTGTACTCTGTTTTGATTTGTTAGAGTATATAACAAAATAGTCTTGTGAATATGTTTTGAAAAGTTCTATATGGCATTCTATAACGTAAAAAACTTAAATGAGAATCATTCGACTACAGACTCAAACAAATTAAAGAAAGAAGAGAGCTCTGTAGATGGTACAATCATTGATAACACAACTGTCTAGCACTGATACCAGATATCTCTCAGAATAATATGGTTGTTAGAGAAGACCTGAATTCTGTGCTAGAAAAAAGAAAGAAAAAATCAATTTGATGTTTGGTCTCCAACGGCACAGGTAGAGAATATTCCATTGAATCTTAGGTCCATAATATTTACATCCAAACTGACTGCTTTCCGCTTAATGACAATTTATTCCCATAGTATTTCGACATTTCAGTACATTGACAATGTTATCTTGGGTCACAGCTAAAATTTCTCCCCAACACATGGGTTGGAAATGACCTATGACACTTGGGGGGTCCCTTAAAATGTCATCATTAAAAATTCTGAAGACTATTTTTGTATCTTATCCGTATCTTTTCTGCTTTATAATGTTATGAAATCTTATGTTTGGAATTTAAACATTTGAACAGTAACTTAAGATTGCCTACCTGATATTCATTCCTGAAAATGATATCAAACCCTACTGACGTGTTACATATGAAAAATGGCAAAATGTGGCAAGCAAGTGGCTGAAAACATGTGAAATTGTATCTGTCCAGTATTCCTTAATCCTACAACATATGACAAAGGAAGTCAAGCAAATAAATGTAACCTAATGTTAACACATGATATTGGGAGTAGCCACTTTGTTCAAGATAATGAAATATAGGAAAAAACTATAAAATGTATCATGCTGTCTTGAGTTGATTATGAAGGAAATAAGAATGTATGAAAAACTATGTTGAAACACCATAAGATCTTTTAACATAACTAAAGACAATTCAAATGACATAATAACCTACTAATAACCCAATGTTTCACATTCATAATTTTAGTTGGTCAGGCAAGTTGTTGTTTTTTTTGTTTGGCTCAGCCAGTTCTCAGAAAGAAAACATTAGTTATTAATATTATGAGCTAAAAAAGTGTATATAGAGTATATACTTGGCCTGGCTGAGTTAAGATGGGCTGTACTTGGCTTGGCTGAGCTGGTCTTTTTGACTGTACTCTATGATGCAAAATATTGTTTTAATAACAAATTAATTGCTATGTTAAAACATTCAGCTATATTACATTAATTCAATTTTCATGACGAAATCAGAGAATAATCAGTGTTAACTAAACTACTATGTCTACAATTTCCTCATTAGCTATGTTATCATAGTAGAATTTATCTTTGAAAAAAGTGAATGCTCTTTCTTTATCCTTTTCCTCTGTCCATGATGCACGATTATATGTTCAGAATTTTTTTTTAAGGTATAGTAGCTAACCAAGCTCACAGTCTCATTTACACACACAATCATGCACAAATTAAATTAACGTCAATCAAGTCACAAACTTCCAGGACGTTCTGGTTATTACTCATCATCATTGACTGGGCAAGCAGGTTGGTAAAGCGAGCTATGAATAACAAGTTAAGCTACATTACTGTAGCTGCTAGGTCAGCTAGTAGCAGCTAATTAGGTTTCAATACCGCTCAGCTAACTAGCAGAGTAATGTTGGCAAAATTTCTCTTATAAACATAACGTTGGGTATCTAGTTAATGCAACGTTTCATGGAGGATCAGCTAATTTTGTACTATAAGCAATGATAGAGAGATCAACATAAAGCACTTTATATACTTGCAGGATTTTCATTCATGTATTGAAGACGATTTCAGTCATAAAGCTGTCAAGTTAACTGTGCTATGTGTGGTTTGCCGTCTTCAGCTCTCTGTGTGTGCGAGCATCACGACAAGCACCTGTGATGCTGAATAGGAATTGCTGGGCGACCGGACTGACTTATCCAGGCTACCCCGACCGCAGCCTCAGGCCAGCAAAGAAATAAATTATTGCTGCAAATTATAAAGCATCCTTGAAGACCGATAACTTTCCCAATCATTATTGATGATTTTAATAAGTGTTAAAATAAATGTTCCCTATAGACTTATAGAGGATCTCGGACACCCCCCCCAGCCCATTTCGAACCCTGCTCAGCTCCTCAACGAAGCAGTGTCCTGTGAATTTGGAATGCATAAATCACACTTTTCTTTTAAACTAACTATGACAGAGACCTTCCATCTTTAGTACACCAAACATTTAAAGCTTATCTAAGGGGACAGCAAACATAGCATTCCAGGCAACAAGAAAGAAACAAAGAAAAACAAAGAAAAAGTCGATGGAAATGGAAAGATACATTTATGTAATGGATAAATATGTTTGTCAACCAACTTCTGAAAAAGTCTAGATTACAGCAATAAGCAGTATTCTAAATACACTTCAAGAATGATTCCTACTCCAGGCTTACATGTACTGTGCTGTCTGAAAGTTTTAGAACCCTACAGGAATGGTCATTGTTATTGTATAAATTATTAAAATAAATTCTTAAAATTAATAATACAAATATTCCAAAAAAGGACACAAATAAATTCATGGTTCATTTTAATTGTTCATTTAACTAAAGTTGTTTATTTAACAAAAACTCAGTGTGCAGTGTGCATTCAATAGCTTCTGGTACCGCCATTAGCAGCAATAACTTGGTGTACGCGTTTCCTATAGCCACTATTCAGTCTCTGACATCTTTTTTTAAGGAATTTTTGACCACTCCATACAGATGTTTGTCGATTGTCTTGTTTGTATTTCCTGCTTCATGTCATGCACAGCATCTCTGGATTGAAGGTAATATCTTTGACTTGGCCAATTGAAAACTCTAATCGTCTTTCTTCTGAGCCATTCTTTGGTAGATTTGCTTGAATGTTATCGTTGGAAGACCCATTTTGTTTCAGCATTTGCTCCTTGACTGATTGCCTGACGTTCTGTTCATGAATCTCCTGGTATACCTGACAATTCATGGTTCCCTTGATGATGTGCAGTTTGACAAGGTCCAGAGGAGGAGAAGCAGCCCTAGATCTTGACATTTCCACCATCATGTTCGACTGTTGGGATAAGGTATTTTTGGTAATAAACAGTGTTAGGTTTTCGCCAAACAAAGCGGTTTTCATTGTGACCAAAAAGGTCAATTTTGGACTCATTTCATCAAAGAATGGACTTCCAGAAATATTTAGGTTTTTCCAGGTAGTCTCAGGCAAAGTTTAGTCATGAGGTTTGTTTCTTTTTTGACAGCAGAGGCTTCTTGCTAGCAACCCTCCCATGAATGCCATTTTGATTCATTGTTCTTTTTATTGCTGACGCATGCACAGTATCCTAAGATGCAGCAAGGGAGGTCTGCAAATCTCCAGATATTATGTTTGGGTTTTTAGCTGATATATGATTTTTGCTGTGGCTCTTGGGGATGTTTTGGAAGGGTGTCCACTTCTAGGCTGTCATGTTAAACGCTCTCGATTTGTAAATGATTTGCCTCACAGTGGACTGATGAAGCTCAAATCTTTTTGAGATGCCTTCCCCAAACTGATTTGCTTTCACTAACCTGAGATCTTCTTTCCTCTTGGCATTGTGTGTTTTGCATGTGTTTTGCATTCTAAAGATCCCTCCTTTGAATGGTCCATGCTGTACCCAGTTATTTACCCACCTGATTGTTCATAGTTTCTTGATTTAACAAATGTAACTTGGGGTTCACTTATTTTTGCACCTGCACTTATTCCTTTTTAATTTAGTTTTTCTACTACACGGATGATTTTCTCTAAACCAACACATGGAATTTGTATCTATGAACCTGTTATGTCATATTAATAAGACTGGTTCTGATTAAATACAGATTTAATGGTGAAAAACTAAAGAAAATATATGATTGCCCAAGGGTTTCACATATTTTCAAGCAGCCCTACTGTCTCAGGGTGAGACAGTAAAATCACTACTTTCCCTGCAAGAGCTAATGTTGTGACAATTCTGAAACGGAAAGGCATACGTTCCCACACAGGTCTGCAATTGCAGATAAGCATGGTTGTTATCCCATAATCGCTGGAGAGATCCACTCTATGCCAACCACTCTAGTTAGTTAGATCTATAGATCTATAGCTCAAACACAGATAATACAAACTTATTTAAGAACATCCTAGCCTTGATTCCATATGCCTACCAAAATAACCTAGCTGTTCTTACATATTGGACTAATTTCTGGAGTGTCAGTCCCTTGTTGGGCAAACTGGTTCATGTGGACCAAACTGGATTCTATCCCAACTGTAACTACTTAATCAATCTTTCATGACTCTTCAATATAATGTACTTCCAAAAGACCACTGAATGTGGACCATGCTGTTATATCTCTTGACTCAGAAAAGGCTTTTATTCAAGTTGAACGATATACCTTATTCTAGTCTTACAGATCCAAATACTTTACAAGAGTTCATGTTCTAGAATACTCACCAATGAATCTCTCTCATTCTGATTTAACCAACACAGAAGGACTAGACAAGGCTTTTGCCATTGCTTTTCGCTCTGCCTCAAACAATACAGACTCATGTAGCACTACATAACACTAAGGACACTCAAAATGAAATCTTTGTATGCTGCTGACATTCTCCTCAATGTATCAGATCCAGTAACAATGCAGAATCCCAGACCTAATTTATTTGAACAACTTGGAGTATTCCTTGGACATAGAATTAATTGGAATGAGAGCAAACTGATGGCCGTACGGATAAAACACAGCGTCTGTTTAAAATCCATCCCCAGAAATGTTTACCTAAGGGGTCTAGGTTACAAAACAGTATTCTTCCCTTCTCAAAAAAAACTTCTAACCTTTCCCAGACAAACTCAAATTAAACCTAACATTTTGGAAACCCTCCCGATATCCCATTTTGGAGGAATTAATGCCATCTAAATGATTTTACTCCTACAACTAAAATGATCAAACTGTTTATCTGGGGAAGACATATGTAAGGAAAGTTGGAAGGACTGGCTCTTTCAAATGGCAGTTAGTAAGCCTATTACATCCACATCTCATAGTTCATAGATCCATGGGATGGAACACAGGGACTGCCACCCCTTTGTATGGGTGTCATGCTCTTAGCGTCTGTTTTTCTAGAGAAATCACTTTACCAGCATAACCCCATAATACATAACATTCTCTTTACCTGGAAAGAAATCAATGGGCTTTTTGACCTTAGGCCAGTAAGTTTCAGCGGTAAACCCTCCTTTGCCCCTCAAACTTTGATAGCACTTTTTTTGCAATGGAGAGGCTTGGGAATCCATGCCATAGCATATTACTACATAAAGGAAGCCTTAGCCTGTTGACTTGCTTAGGGAAAAGTACAGCTATCCCATCTATGTTTGATGGGTGCCTGAAATGTGTCCCGCATCAACTTTTGTTTAGAGTGTATGATATATTACAGTCGGTCAACCCACCCCAACAGATGACATGACGGTGGGATGTGAGGAGGAAATGAACACTGAAATTTCACTAGCAGGGTTTCAGGATAGCCTGTAATACTTCCATAACTGTTCAGTAAATTTTCATACAATTCAAGACTCTAAGGGAACCTTAGAAACACAAAAAGGTCTACCCATGCCCCAACAACAGATATTTCGTAGTCTTATTTTGCCAAAAATGTGTTCCAGAAAATGAACGTCCCAAGAAGTAAATCATCTCGAGATGACAAGTCATATATTTGTGTTCAATAAAAAAATATTTAAAACCAAGACTAACACAATGGAATGTTGTGTCTTACTATTTGTCAGCTAACATCTGCACATTTTGGTTTGATGACACTGCTGGGAGTGGGGTAACAGTTGTTCTTCCTTTATGTCTTGTTTCCATTAGTCGCAATATGTATTTATTCAGTGGAAAATTAAGAAATTTTTGAAAACATGTTTCTGTAGCATTGGCATGTACTTTCAATAAAATGTCTTCAAAGTGAACATTGTACAGATCAAACTTCAAATTGCATTTATTCATTTAAAGAAATATTTTATTTGGTTGGAACTTCATGTAAAAGATTCCTTGATCAGATTACGTAAAAACTATCCTAAAATGAATGAGAATGTAAGAATGAAAAGTCCTAAATTAAACTGTGGAGTTAGAAAAATGTGTAGGGGAATGGACATGGCGGGTTAAGTGTCTTTCTCCAGAGGGAATTTTATCTGTGTCTCACAGTTACAGCATACCATTTTAATTGCTCTCTGCACATTAAATACAATCACACACAGGACTCACTGCCAACTGCCAACTGCCTCCTCCACTCTATGGGAAACATTTTCTTCTTAACTTTTACCTTTATATTTTACTTTTTACAAGGGTACAGTAATTGGAATCCATTTGTCTGTCTGTGTAGAAGTAGCTAATATGAGAATAATCAGAAGTTAGTATAGTAAAAATGTAGTGTTTGCTTGTTGGCCACTGAGTCTGCCCAAGGGACTGGTGTGCTGCTCCCATTAGCAACACTATTGTTCACATGAGCCTTGGGGACAGGGGGAGGGGCAGTAATTACAGATTAATGTTATTAATTTCCTTCCGCACTCAACACTCCAGGTTGGATCTGTACTCTTTTCAGATAAGTTAACAAGGACAGAAAATTATTAAGCCTCATGTTATGTGACACAGAGTCTGTACTAAAAGTAGGGGAAATATTTACCGGATCAATGATGGCCCTTTTAAGAAAGTGATGAATTCCAGAGTTTATATATGCCAATGAACAACAACATAAGCAAACATATTCTATGAATTAAATGTTTTTGTTTGTATTTAAGTATTATCAGTGATGATGTTTTCTTGTGTTTTGGATGCTATAGACACGACCCAATCATTTGATTAGTTCTAATCTGATTAGTTCTAAACTATTAGTTCTAAATCTGAACTAATAGATCTTTAGAACTAATCAAACAAACGTCTGGGTCACTTCTATAGTAGCCTCTTAAACCAGGCCTAGAATGTCGCTAGGCCTGGGGAATATCTATTGGAATTTTGCTGCAAAAATCAGTAGCGTCTCAAAACACGTAAACCCAATCAAGTTGTTGTCAGTAGAGTCTCAAAACATGTTAACCTAATCAAATTCATTGATTGGGCTAATGCCTCAAAACACGATAACCCAGTCAAATGCATTGCTTGGGAGGGGCATATACAGGTGCTCACGAGAATAATGCCTTCATGGCAACATTAGCTAGCTAAGTGAAGATGGCAGCAAAATCGCTAAATAAAACCCAATCGAAATGTGTGAATATACAGGTGCTGGTCATAAAATTAGAATATCATCGAAAAGTTGATTTATTTCAGTAATTCCATTCAAAAAGTGAAACCTGTATAATGTATACATTCATTCCACACAGACTGATATATTTCAAGTGTTTATTTCTTTTAATTTTGATGATTATAACTGACAACTAATGAAAC
>JACXGI010009973.1:0-28854 GCA_016801175.1 Esox masquinongy | reverse complement strand
ATATCTGTGTATAAAGGCTCAGTAGATATCTGTGTATAAAGACTTAGTTAATGTCTGTGTATAAAGGCTCAGTAGATATCTGTGTATAAAGGCTCAGTAGATATCTGTGTATAAAGGCTTAGTTAATGTCTGTGTAGAAAGGCTCAGTAGATATCTGTGTATAAAGGCTCAGTAGATATCTGTGTACAAATGCTTAGTTAATGTCTGTGTATAAATGCTCAGTAGATATCTGTGTATAAAGGCTCAGTAGATATCTGTGTATAAAGGCTTAGTTAATGTCTGTGTATAAAGGCTCAGTAGATATCTGTGTGTGAGGGATAAGTTGATGTTGGTGTATAAGGGCTCAGTAGATATCTGTGTGTGAGGGATACGTTGATGTTGGTGTATAAGGGCTCAGTAGATATCTGTGTATAAAGGCTTAGTTAATGTATGTGTATAAATGCTCAGTAGATATCTGTGTGTGAGGGATAAGTTGATGTTGGTGTATAAGGGCTCAGTAGATATCTGTATATGAAGGCTTAGTTAATGTATATGTCTACATGCTCAGTAGATATCTGTGTGTGAGGGATTCGTTGATGTTGTTGTATAGGGGCTCAATCGATGTCTGAGCACAAAGTCTCAGCTAATGTCTATGTATAAGGGCTCAGTAGGTGTTTGTGTGTATGGAGTTGGTAGATGTCTGTGTATGAGAGCTCAATAGATGACTGTGTATAAGAGATTGGTAGATGACTGTTTGAAAGGACTCAGAAGATGTCTGTGTATAAGGGATTGGTAGATGACTGTTTGAAAGGACTCAGAAGATGTCTGTGTATAAGGGATTGGTAGATGACTGTTTGAAAGGACTCAGAAGATGTCTGTGTATAAGGGATTGGTAGATGACTGTTTGAAGGGACTCAGAAGATGTCTGTGTATAAGGGATTGGTAGATGACTGTTTGAAAGGACTCAGAAGATGTCTGTGTAAAAGGGATTGGTAGATGACTGTTTGAAAGGACTCAGAAGATGTCTGTGTATAAGGGATTGGTAGATGACTGTTTGAAAGGACTCAGAAGATGTCTGTGTATAAGGACTGAGAGGAAATTCAGCGTGTCCATGTGAAATTACACCCTGTCCTCTATATACCTCTATAGTACCCCACTTTTAACCTGGGCCTATGGCTTGGAGTGTACAAAATAGGGTGTCATTTCAGACTTAATCCTTCATCCTGTTCATGGGAGCAGATATTCTTTTGTCATTTTTTCCCCTGTTAAAAGGATGGTAGTGTTTCCTAGAGCGTGCAGAGTTGGAGGATTTGTAGAGGTTATTTGGGGATTTCGCTGTGGTCATGTGATCTCTAATCTTGAATTAATTATGGAAAATGTCCCCATTTCAACTCCGGGCCACCAGGGGGAGTTAGCCCTGTCCTGTGTGTCCATGTGCCGCTGTAACAACGCCAAACGCCCAGGCACACTCCGTTCACATATCCTCATGCTCATATCTTGGCTGTCTTTTCTTCTGTCTTCTCTTACTGTATTCTCTGCATCCCTACCAGCGGCCCCAGCCCATGTGGAGTGTTGCTGTGACAACAGACAGTGACAGGTTGACACCAGCCCCCTCTCTTCTTTAACATCCACCCAGGCTGTCGCTGCCAGACTAAGAGAAAGATGCCTCTCTGAAAGAACATCTTCCTGTTCCTCTCTTTCAAACAGCCTGTCCCTACTCCTACGTCCCCAGCCACCTCTCGCTGGTATGGTGATGACCAGCTTAACCTGGCCTCATCGTGGGATAAGAGGGCTCGGGGTCACCGGATCAACTTAGCCAGATTAGCATGAACACATTAATTGTATTGTAATATCTGGCATCCTCAGTGCAAGGTGAATTGCCGGTCATACATTCTCTTTCCCCCATCCCCTCCCCCCTCTCCCTCCCATCTCCTCTCCCTGGCATCACTGGTCTCATGCAAAGAAGACCCAGTAAGCTGATGTTCTGGTTCGACTCCAACAACGGAGGTTTCCAAGAGAGGGAGAAAGAAGTGGATGGGTTTGTTCGTGCGAAGGGAGAGTTAGAGCCAACTCTGGCTTTAACATGTCATGTAAACTCCATGTAACACTTTATCCACACTGAGGTAAAATCAGGAATGCCATACAGGGGTTGCAGACTATCTTTGACCGTGGTGTTTGAGTCACTAGATCTGATGTGCCTGCATGATTGGTTCTGACTGAACCCTAATTTGGTGTTATATTATACAGTGCAGTGTGGAGTCATTTACTTCGATCCCCATGGCAAGAGTGAGTTTGGCAGGAAAAGTCTTTGCTCTGTCAATATATAACCACACACACACGCACACAAACACACAGACACAGAGTAAGACAGTATGATGTGCTCACGAATGATGCGCCATAAAACGTGCCAGTCTGGCTGAAAGGGTGGTTTGGTATTATACAAACAGCTTTGTTTGTGTTCATGGAGAATATCCTGGGGCCAGACACATGGGAGGACATTTTGAAATTAATCTGGTTCCTTTTGAAGATGTTTTGATTACTGATCTTAACATGTCTTAAGAACTAGCTAACAGCCAGTATTTAGGAAATGCATGACTAAATGAACATGATATTGTTAGGTTCTGTTTTGTTCTGTTTGTTTTTGCCTTTGTTTTCTGAATCTAGTCTGGCCTTTTGTCATTATTGTTTACACCTGTGTCTTGATAGCTCCCTCTTTAGTCCACCCATTTCTGTTCAGCCCTTTGTTGAATTATTGTGTCTTGCCTGCCGTTGTGTTGTGTTTCTGCCTGCCTGCCTTGTTCCTGTGTTCCTGCTGTTTTGTCGTTTTGTCGCCTGTCCACGTTTCGTTACTAAACCCGTCATTGTCTGCGCGTGGTGTCCTGTCCTCAAAACATTACAGCTATGACTCTTAGATATGCTGGAAAAGCTTCCATACTGTGTGTAGATTTGAAATGGATTCCCCATGGAACGTTACACATACAACACATTACTGTTAGTGTCTATGTGGTCTCCGTGTTCTTCCGTCCTGACAGGAGTGTGATGAACCGGTCCCTTCCTGGGATAATAACTGATCCCTGTGCTATTATCAGGGCCGGCCCTAGGCATAAGCGACATAAGCAGTTGCTTAGGGCCCCTGACCGCTAGGGGGCCCTGGACTGCTAGTGAGCCCCGGGCTGCTAGGGGAGAGGGGGCCCCCAAATCAAATTTTGCTTAGGGCCCCCAAAAGGCTAGGACCGGCACTGGCTATTATGTTATATTTAGCTCTTTCCTCTGTTTGAACACAAAATGGATCCGGTAGGATGCCGTTGTATAACCATGACTAACACGGTTACTGAAGAGCAGACAGGCCGGTGAGAACAGCGCAGGAGCCACGAGACAGAGTCTGCTCATCTGGCCCTGAATTCCTTCCTTAATCGTGCAAATGGCTTTGTGCGCAACTCAGTTAATGCCACGGGCAATGTTATTGGGTATGCTTCGCTGAGATAAGACAGCTTTGTTAGTCTGGCTTTTATGTCTCTGCGTTTTAGTCTGCGTGTATGTGCTGATGAGGTAGTAGTTCTCACACACCTGTCTTCCACACCATCATGGCACGCTGGCCTGTATGTATGATTACAGATTCTATAGCTCAGTCAAGCCCTCCATGTCGTACCACTCCTCAGTCCTGCTTGGTTCTGACTCATTGCTCATTCAGTAATTTCCCGTAGGCAGATTCTGCAACGCAATAATTTACTTCTGTGTTTCTGAGATTAGTCAGTCATTTGATTTATCGCTATCTCTTGCTTCACTGTATATTCCCATATATCGCTTTTCATCTCTTGCTTCACTATCTATTGCTACACATCTCTATTCCTATCCCATTTCACATTCTATTTCATTCTGCATCTCTATCTCTTGCTTCACTTTCTATTGCTCTATACCCCAATACATCTCTGTCTTCCCTGAGTTTTTACTCTGGCAGGAGAGATTCCTGTGTTTGCATCCAGAGCAGTGGGAAAGTCACATGAGAAGGGTAGAGAGCAGGCTCCCCTGGTACTTGCTCTTTCCAGTAAAGCTGCGCCGTGACTGTGTACTCCTGATTGCTTAAATACCAAACATCTGAGATGCTCTCGAAATATGCCTCTGGGTTTCTGTTGTACCCAAAATGATCCCCTCACCCCTCCGTTGCTGTATTCCATGGCAAGAGAACCCACCACCACCCCACCCCATGGCATGACCCCATCTACAGAGCCCCCTCTAACCCCACCTTTTGGTATAACCCCCAGTGGTCACCTGGCACTAACCATTGTGGCTGGACTATATTTACTAAGCTCCTGATGTCATTCAATCTTCAATAAATACTGTACCTCTGCTGCTGTTCTCTCACTAATTATTCTGACGTTTGTCTATGTGATTGATATGTGTAGTGTACTGTGTATATCTCTGTATTTCTGTTTGTCTATTTGTCTGTGTTTGTGTGTGTGTGTGTGTGTGTGTGTGTGTGTGTGTGTGTGTGTGTGCCGCACATAAACATACACTGTGCAGTGTGTGTTTTATGTGCGCCCACGTGTGTGTGCATTTGTTTTTGTATATGTGCATATGTGTATTTGTAGCTGCAACAGAACAACAGGCATTTGAGGACTTAAATCCATTGAATGCGATCAGTGTTTATTACTGCCGTGGCTAAGCATTTCTTTAATATTACTAAACTTGTTTCCATGAGATGGTTGTGAAACAAGGTTGCTGCGTGTCCCTGCTGGTACTCTCACTGATCAATCAGTCTTCCCTGGGGAGGCGTTGGATGGTAGAGGGAGGCAGTGGGGAGGCAGGGGGAGAGAGAGGGAGGGGAAGGCAGGGGAGACAGCAGGCAGGCAGGCAGGCAGGAGGGAGGGAGGGAGGGAGGGAGGGCAGTGAAGCAGCATCCGGGACAGTAAGACTCAGCCTCCAATACTAATCTGGCCTAGTTTGCCTGCCTGGGCTACATCTGGCAGTACTGCAGTCAGCATTACAGCAGGTGGGCTGTCAATATCAACACACAGGCTGACTCCATCAGTTTAGCCCCTTGCGTGCCCTAATAATACTGCATTTCCCAGAAAACCAACACCGATCTAGCTGAGATTACTCCCATTGTTCACAATACAGAGGCAGCTACATCTTTAGAAGGTGGCCTGACTTCTACCTAGTCTTAACACCTTCACATCAACACTTCCTATTTACCCAACACGTTGATTCCACTGCTTTGGTCTCCTGAAGGAGAAGAACCAAGTAAAAAAGAGAGGAGAAATATCTCTCATTTCCCCAGTATGGGGTTGCACAACCTCTAATGTGAGCTTATCTTAATTACAGCCCTTTTGCCTCGCTGTCTTCCTGTCTAGCAGGCCCAGATTGATTGTGCATTCGTGGCCAAACCCAACTGGAATACAGTGAAGGGGTGGAGCTCTGGGGCTGAGGCATTGGTGGGATACTGCATACTGGCACTATAAAGGGAGACAGAGAAAGAGACAGAAAGACAAAGGGGGAGGGAGAGTAAAGGCTATCATGCCTGCAGACAATGAAGGACATCTTCCTCAGACTCTTGGACAAGGAGATGACCTGCCCCCTCATGACCACCCATCAAGTAGCCACTCTCTCTCTCACACACACACACACACACACACACACACACACACACACACACACACATTTGTTTATATATTCTTGTGGGGATCAGAAAACCAAAAATACATTCTATACGTTCTCTTTCCCCTAACCTTCACTTAATCTTAAAAAGGAATCCTTCATGTGTATGCCTTATTGTCAGTTAAGCAAATGTCCGGTGGTTGATATGGATGGGATGAAAAAATCTAAACCCTCCCATTCTCTTTTCTCCCCCCCAGAAAATCAACCCTTATTCTAGGCATAAACATATTGTATAATTTACTGGTAATATCCAGGTACACTGATACCTTGAGATATGATTCTATAGTCTGTTGCCATAATATTTTAATTGAAAAATTTAGATCCTAGGTTTTATTTCTGCAATCTACACTACACTTAAATAGAGTTGCATTTTTTGTATACAGATGAACTTGTGATGTCCACCTTTGCTCACCGGCCAATCAATAAAATATTTTCATTTGTGTATTTATTTAACTGGATGACGTTCTTCTTATTGAACACTGGTTGTTGACCGGTTGTGTAGTTCAGGTTCTTTGTGACGTTGTGTGTTAACTACAATTCTTACGCAGTTTACAGCACTTTTATGGCATTCCAGAATAATTGGAAATAAAGTATTCAGACGCCTTTACTTTTTCATGTTGTTTCATCGTCTCCATTGGAATCCCACTTTGTGGTCTATTATCAAACAACTTCACCAGTTTCATCACATTTGGTGATAATAATTTTTACCAATGCAACTGGTTTAATTCTTTGACCCAAAACCTAGGCTATATAAAACAATCCCATTAAATTCACTTGTTTTCTTGCACCTGTCAGTTACTTCACACTGCAGTAACGGGTGGTGGGGAGCTTCCATTAACTAGCCAATGCTACTGAAGAAAATGATATCCCGTCATGTTTGCACTAAAAAAGAATGTAAGTATTCTTCGATACATTCAGAAAATATATTGTAGTGTTACAAGGCCCTTTCCTTGACTGAAAATTCGAAATAATTCCCTGACACCCCTCCATGGAATGCTACATATCTCACAATGTACACACATACCCAGCACTGACTAAGACTCAATCACTCTCAATCCAGTGATCATGCTCTCACAGGTCAAGGAACAGACAGCTCCAGAGAAAGGCCCCGTCCATTGTCTAGCCAGTTTGTTTAGGATTTGTCAAAGTTATTAACCATTTTCCTCAAAACCTTTATCTGCAGGCCATGTCAGCAACAGGGCAGTAATGAGACTGAGGAGAAGCCAACATCAGCTGGGTGAGTTGGGTAAGTAACCTGCCTGTGGCAACTCGGCACATCACACTTCCTGGAAAGCAACATTTCAAACAGGTTACATAGCCTGCATTCCTTCGTCTAATAGCTAATCGTTATTTCTCTAAACATTGGCTTTTGAAGTTAACATATTGCTAGGTATTCTGGGATATGCTGCCGCACTGTGTTTTCTTCTGATACATTTTCCGGGACACACCAAGAGAGGCTTCTGACATTCAAATTCAGTGTCGGGACAAACCAGAATATCTATCCATTTACACCTGTCGCTTTTCAAGTAAGTCCTAACATAGATGCTTGCAGTTCACATTTTTGTCTGTTGAGAACCATCATGTCTCTGTCCTCATTCCTCCTCAATATAGAAATATTAAAATTCCACACCTAAAGGGTAGATTATATTACAGAAGGATATATACTAGGAGAAGGTTAGGCAACATAAAATAGGGCCTTAGATGTCTAGCGCCCAGGCACCTGCTGACCATGTCCCTTCATCCTGTAGCCCCTAAATCACTGCATCTCCCGTTTGCCCCAGGGCAATGTCTGGGGGTCAGGGCTATGGACAGGGGAGAGAAGGGAGGGTGGACTAGCCGAGAAATGTCCGGCATGTGACCACTCAGCCAGAGCAAACTTTGCACTCCCGCTGTCTGTTTGTGTTAGTCAGACGACTTTTAAACCCTTTATCACCTGAGCTACTGGCCGCGGCAGTTTGTTTAATCAGCACGACAGTAAAGTAGTGAGGGAGAGCTGAGAGCGCCAGAGCTGAGCCTGCCTGCCAGAACTGTGCTGGATGAGAAGAGTCATGTGATGGAAAGGCACGTGTTGGCCAGGGGTATCGGGTCTCAAGCTCTCCCTCCTGCTTTTACTCCATTATAGCTCACTACTGACTCACTGTCCTAGCTGCACCACTCAGAGGCAAGAGTCCGGCCAGCCAATCACAGAAGGCAGAGCCCTGAATGCTTTGCATATCTGTCCAGTCCCCTGCTTTCCTGCCAGTAGGAGAGAGGTTTAGTTGGGGGAGCGCTCAAGCAGTGTTCTGCTGTGTGTGTGTGGCAGACACGTAACATATCTCTGGGTCACATAGGCAATACTGTGTGGTATGCCTCCTTCATCTGTACATTGTATTTGACGCATGCCTGAGGGGATAGACATTTACTGTAAGTTGCTGAGCAAGTCTTCCGTCTATAGTTGTCTTTTCAGTGAATGAAAATAGATGGTGTCGTAAGAGACACAGAATTTCCCACGCTTGTTGGCCAATGTCCTGTATATTGATTTCTTAAAAGCATGTAGTGGATTTGACATGTTATTGTACATCAAGGTCCATCCCTCAGTATGCAACCCCCCCCCCCAATGAAATCAATCTCCCACAAATATTTTTTTTTTATTATAAAACGTAAAACCACAACAAAATACTTGGTTTAATTTCCTGACTGGATCACTCCAAACCATATATTACTGGTATAATGGCAAAAGGCATAGTTGAGGCTGATTCATTGACCATTTAACTAGACATTACAACATTAACCTGCTTCGTATCCTATACCATAGTAGACCACTTGACAAGGGTCCATCGGATTCCTACAGACAGTATGGACTATAAACAGATTATAACAATAACTATAATATACTGACAAAATATGTAGACTCTTTAGATTCCATATATGTTAACATGGGAGAAGACGCCCCCTTGAGATCAGTGTCTAATTGCCAACACAAAAAAAGCTTGGAAAAGCACAAAAACATTTGGAAAAAAATGTTGTACTCTATGTGGAGATGGCCATACTTAGGGACAACAAACAATAGGAAAATAAATATTACTGATAGGCAGTAAATAATCTGTAGACACACCTTTGGGACTCAAAATAAAGTGCTACCCCAAATTCATGTGACTTTGAATAATATAATTAGTTTTCTCCCATTGTGTAGACAATGTGATGGAAAAAAGGTTCCCACCACAAATAATTAGTAATGGACGTTTCCCTCTCTGGTGTGCTCTCTCTCGTCCTATACTTGTCCCTCTTCATTTCTTTCTGTTCCTCTCCTTGTGCTTCCCCTCTTCCTCTAAGCGACACACATTTGCCATCATACAACGTCTCTAAGTAGCCTGACAAACAACCCAGATAGTTAGCTAGCCACAGGAAGCAGCTGGGTTTGTTTCTACATGGTTTTCGGTATAAGAACAAAAATCAAACTAGTTTGCTGTCTACATTGATCTAAAACACTTGCAACTCTATTCATCCAATATTGGTTTTCGGCCTTGTCTCTTGCTTTCAGAGATTTCTCTGGATTCTCTAAATCTTTTAATAATATTATGTACCGTAGATGAGGAGATCCCCACTTTTTGCAATTTTACATTGAGAAACATTATTCTTCAATTGTTGCACTATTTGCCTGCGTAGTCTTTCACAGAGTGGTGAAACCCTCCCATCCTCACTTCTGACAGACCCATCCTCTCTGGAATGATCTCTTAATACCCAATCATGTTACTGACCTGTTGCCAATTAACCTAATTTGTTGTGTAATATTGCACCAGGTTTAGTTTTATAGCATTACACAACTCTTCCTGTGTTTTGTTACCTTTGTCCCAACCTTTTTGAAACGTGTTGCTGCCATCAAATTCAAACTGGGCATACATTTTTCAAGAAACATATCAAATGTCTCAGTTTAAACATTTGATATGTTGTATTTGTACTATTTTCTATTGAATATAGGATTTAAGTGATTTGTCTGTTTTTATTTACATTTTACACAGCGTCCCAACGTTTTTGGAAACAGGGTTATACTACTAGTTAGCCGACTATACAGATAAACACTGAAACTCTTTCCATTTTCTAACTGAGCAACCAATAATTTGTCATCTAAAAGATATTACCAAAGTTTCACAGCGTCAAACATGGACAATCCAAACATATACTTTTTATTTATATGGTTCATTAATGTTACAAACCCCGACATCATTAAAGCTTTCAAATTCCCTTGGAATTTTCCCACTTCTTATCCCATGTTACCCTACAGTGTAAGCAACAGGCACTGATTCCAAACAAAACTACAGAACAGACTATTTAGCACATTTTTACCATACATAAGGTGCCACCAGACCCATGGATGGGGCTTACCCTTGTTCAGGGAATACACTCATTTCATTCCTATAGATCACAGCTGAGGAAAATGCCTCTGTTCCAATTCAAACAATGGCGTGCAAGCCCTGTTTTCTGAAAACATTGTGTGAAACCTATTGATTAGTGTCCTTATCCAACTCAGTTTGGCTGGACTGAACATGCAGCAGGCAAAACCACTGTATTGACCTCCCATATCACATCAGGCCTTTCATCCTGACAGATCAATGCGATCGTATAATTGATTAAATGGGGCACTACTGATTGACGACCAAAGACAGCCTAACGCTAGTAGTAACTCACAACAACATTTCTACTAGCCTGGTGCTGGATGAATTTGTGCTATATAACTAACTCCCATAATATACGGTATTTGTCATTAACAGCAAACAAATACCATAGCACCAGGCTATGTTAACACCACTAGCAGATATGGGATGATGGCCAGTCTATTCACTGTGTAACCTCTACCCCAGTGAGCAGGTGGGCATTTAGCAGGCCCCTTAAGGCTGTAAAATAGAGCATGTGGCTTTTCAAACTGTGACATGGCATAGTATGGTGATTCTCTCGGAGTGGATAGTCCACACATGCTTTAATAAAAATATATATGTCTGTGCTAATGCATTTTGTTCATGCACAGCTCTGCATCATTTAAAATGTTGACAATACATTATTTTACCTTTGCACTTATTAGAATAACAAGTAGCATTCATTTTGGTAGTTAAAATTTATTTGGTAACTGATAGTTACTAACAGCATTATGTGATGTCAGAGTCAAACTGATGCTGATTGGTTAAAAGCCATGGTATATAAGACCATAAACCATTAGTATGATATTACATAATTTTTAAATTGTGTTTGTAACCGGTTTATAATTGAAAAAAGACATATCTGGGGTTTGTGGTATGTTGCCAATATACAACAGCTAAGTATTCCACAATGTGTCGAGCATAACCCTTGGTATGTTGGGCATATACAACTGGTACAGGAAATCAGTAAAATGAATGACAATAATAGTTAAAATTTTTATTAATAAATCAGTATACTCTTCAATCCTAGAAAGGCTGTCTTCCACTGTCCATGTTTCCTCTATTCCTTCTCTCGCTTAGAAAGTGCATTGAATGCGTTGGAGCCTGAGGGTAGGAACCTTCACTATTCCACCCGAATGTGCTATAAGAGGGAGGTGAGAAATGAAGGAAACACAGGGAGAATCTTAATCTTTGCATTTTCTTGATTCCTCACATCCTCTCATCTCACCTCTTTCTTGAAAACCCTTAGGTAAGAAGGAGTGGAGATGGGCCTCTCACATCCTCTCATCTCATCTCTTTCTTGAAAACCCTTAGGTAAGAAGGAGTGGAGATGGACCTCTCACATCCTCTCATCTCATCTCTTTCTTGAAAACCCTTAGGTAAGAAAGAGTGGAGATGGACCTCTCACATCCTCATCCAGTGACTTTTATTAAAGAGACAAGAGAGATTGTGACAAATCAGCGAAATGCAATTGAAATTCTCGTAACGCCAGAGAAAGCAAGCACACCTACCCTCTTGAGTCCAGATCTGAAAGGGATTGGTACGTGGTGAAATCACTGTATCGCTTACAGCTCCAAGTATCTAGGGGGTAAGGGCTTGGGGTTCTTTGTAGACAGTAAGCACCTGAGGTTACATAAAATAAAAATATATATATTTATAAAAAAGAGTGACTCTAATATGACTCTAATAAGCAGTCATTAGACTGCAGGCCAGATTAATACTTAAATGTGTTTGAATAATGTTTAGTTTGCTTTCGATGGTATCCTTTGAATTTATATATAATTTTGTCACCACATTTATCTTTAGACATAAGATTCTGTAGATATATTATTTTCAATGTGTGCCTAGGATTATTTTTTAATTCTTAACATAGATATAAAATTATTTAAAGAGGTTACAGTGCACTCCTCTTACACTATGTGTAATTCAGTTCAAATATAATGAGAAAAGACTATGAAAAATACTGTGTGAGTCTGCTAGGATGGATTATTTTATTTAAAAAGCGTTACTTTGCCTCCCAATGACTGCATGTTTGATATTTTTGATATGCCGCATCTATGGAATATTGTTGTTCCACGCAGTAGATTTTCATTTAGTGTCTAAAATAAAATGACCGCTATTGACCAATAAACATCCTTGTTTGTGTGGTCTGGCAGATTAATGTTAATAAATCATTCAAGGATATTCACATTGTAACACAAATACATTGTCAAGATTCAGCACAAGAAGAGCAATTTTATCAATTACCGGTTGGCATAATTATAGCCCCACTTTTATGAATACTGAATCTTGATCTGTTTGACTTAGTGAGGACATTTGGCACACATGCTCAGGGAAACAAGTATTGCCAACTCACACAATATGTCTGGCACATTTACGAACCGAAACTTGGGTGAATTACGTGTCTTGTCATGGAGAACCACCATTTCCAAAATGACACCTGGTTGGACCAGGGGACACTGTATTATTTTAAGGGGCACAAACTGTTTACTGCTGATGCCTTTTTTATTTTCTTTGAGTCTTCTAAGCACGCATCGGTGTTGGTACAAACATTACCATATATGCTAATTCCAACCATCTGGGAAAACTCTTGCTTTGGGCCCACTATTTTTCTCCGGTGTATTCCGATGAATTCCACTGCATCATGACTATATTGCGCTGTGAGTGAACTCATCTTAGAGAAAAAGATGGTCAGTGTGTGTGTGTGTGTGGGGGGGGGGGGGTTAGGTTTGATTAAACCAGGTGATTATATATGATTTGTTTCACTTTTTTAAAATCAATTAAGCCAATTGCGAACCAATTCTCATCGGCCGAAGGCATAACGCTAATCAACTCTAAATTGCACAAAAATACTATGTCAAATTACTAAGTTAAATGAAATAGGCAAAATACAATGAAATAGACAAGACAAACTATTTTACTGATTTAATTGCATTCGTTACTGGTTTATTATAGAAAGAAGGCACCTCAGGGGTTCAGTAAATTGCCAAGTGCTGTATATAGGCAGTCTGCAAAGCATCATGTAAGAACAGCTGTTAACTGGGTTACATTGGCCCTATACCACACCCCTTCTTTCTTAATCCCCACAATCTGATTGATATTGTATACCCTGAGTTAGTCTTTGTGAACCATTTATCAGTCATAAGCAAGGGCTAGGGAATTAACCAATGAAGAAATAACATTCTGAAGACATCATTCTGAAACTGAAACTTGAAACTGAAGACAATTTTCAGTTAATTGTTTGCCTTAAAAAACTGTCATAACATCTAAACCCTCTGCATGGTTGATAATAAGCGGAGGTTTTGGTTTTCAAGGGAAATGGTAGCCTTTGACATAACCTCAACTTATGGATGTTAAGAAGGCGGCACCTTAACTATTCCACTTTTTCCGGCATGGCTTGAAAAGTGCAGAAGAAAATCTGGTGTTTGTTTTCTTCTTATCAAGACCCTCAAGTGGGGGATGTTGAGGCAATTCTTGAAGGGCTGCTACATTAGGTTAAATAAGCCAAGAGATTACTTATTTTAAAGAATTTGCAAGGAAATGTAGCAGAGATGGAAAAAAGCTACATTAAACATATTTCATAATAATCAAAAGACAGATCTGGTTTCAGTGTAATGCTAAGATTGTTCATAGCTTTTTATGGCCATGACTGTACAGCTGCTGAGGTTTATTGTGAGATCCCCCCAAAAAACATCTTCCACTGGTAGGCCATTTTGGGGTTTCACCATCTTTCATTGAAATGTACAGATGTGTGTTGTCTCCATTGCAGTGAAAATGCACATTGTGTTTCTATATGTTACTACCAAGAGGCAGCATATACAGAGAAAACAAAAGTGGTCCCAAAACAGAGCCTTGTAGAACACCAAAGCACACCTTTAATTTGTCTGAGGACAGACCATCCAAAGATAAGAACTGATATATTTCTGATATATATGATCAAAATCAGCCGAGGACATGTCTGCGTAGACCAATATGAGTTTCCAATCCGACCAATGGTGTCGAAGACAGGACTTACATCAAGAAACACAGGGACAGATGCAGAGCCTTGGTCTGATGCCATTAAAAGGTAATTTACCCCTTCTCTAGTGCAGTCTCATTACTACAATCGGGTCTAAAACCGGACTGGAGCATTTCATGAATATTGTCTTCAGGAAAACAGTGAGTTGCTGAAAAACAGAGTTTTCCAATCATTTTGAGAGGAGAGTTCTATAATAGTCAATAGTTATTCAATTACTTTGGATAAAGGTGTGGCTTTTCTAAAAGAGTTTGGTACATATATTGTCCATTCAGACACCTTCACTTTTTTCCACATTTTGTTATGTTATAGAATTAATTTATTATTTATAAATGTTTTTGCCATCAATCTACAAAAATGTGTGTGAATTTATTATAAATATAACTGTAAAAATGTATTTTGATTTGTCATAAATAAAAAAAATATCTCATGTACATAAGTATTCAGACCCATGATCCTGTGCACTCTGGATCAAGCTTTCTTCAGGGACCTCTCGGTATTTTGCTCCCTTCATCCGTCCCTGAATCCTGACAAGTCTCTCAGTACTTGCTGTTGAAAAGCATTGCATGATGGTCATTTTATCATGTTCATTGTGGGATGGGCCAAGGACTGAAAGTAGCTCCTTAAGTAGTTTAGTTGGAATAGGGTCCAGTTTACAGCTGTTAGGTTTAGGTCCTTACTATTCTAATGAACGTGTCGAGCAATACAGGATTATAATGTTTACAAGTCCCCATTGATCTGAGGTCCTGGCAGTTCTACAGTTTTACAAAAATATGCTTATTTAGGGTGGAGTGCATTATTTGTTTTCTAATAATCATTTTATCAAAGTACTATCCAAAATAAATGTAGAAGGTTGCTTAGAATGCTAATTGAGCAGATGTGAGTGGTTTTCGATATTATACTATATTTCCAGTCGAAAATACTTCCAACTTGTTGGAGCGCCATTTCCGTTTTCTGGAGGGTTCTGGTATTTTCTGAATACCAGGGAGCTAGTTTCCGGTTGTGCATTTGTATAGTTTTTAGTGGTGCCTAGATCCTCAGGCATAGTAGTTCTTAATGACACAATTAATCATATAACCTCTTATTTTTTGCATAATGGTACTGACAACAGAGTGGTATGAAAGATTTATATTTTATAGGTATGAGGTTCTTTTTTGCTCATACATTCTAATTTTCACGCCAAATGATTACTGATGTACATGGCCAAATAACTGTATTTTCATGTAAATATGAATATAAATGTGTGGAGTTTAATAAACAACATTTTATTTTCTACATGAAAATATAGCTCCATTGTAGCTCATTACCTGTGTTACATTTAATACAACGTTTTTCTGCTCATCTTTAACAAGGAAGCCAATAATTTACAGGTGACTGAACGTTCCCAAGGTCACAGTCATCAATCGTTGATCCCTGGCTGTGACCTCACTCTCAAACAGTGTCACTGGGGGATTTGGAATACGCAAAAAAGATTATACTACTGCAATGCTCTTCTCTCCGGCTACCATGATAAGGCACTAAAAAAACAATTATTGATAACTACATCTGATAGAATCTTGGCAAGAACCAAAAAAGGCTGGGCTTTTCTTCCATACAGTAGAGAGATCGCAGACTCAGTGCCAACCTTAAAACATGCAATATTGGACCGCAAGTAAGGGAAATATTTTTTAAACTTCCCATTTTATGCTGGATATATAATATGCTGTTTATATATGCATAACCACTAAGGAAAATTCAGAATCATATCTCAGTTAGTTATTATATTCAAAGAAAGCAGGTGGTTTTTGTGACATGTTGCCCAAATTATATAGTAGACTCTCTTTGGCTCAATTTACAACCAGTGGCCAAAAATAGAAGACTGCATCTTTAAGCTTTTCCTGAATACTCATATCATCAGTAGGGTTTATGACTAAGTATAGTCTGGCCCAGGGGTGTGAAGGTGAACGGCAAGCCACTAGATTGAAGAACCATCCTTGCTGTCTTTGCCTGGCTGGCTCCCGAGATATCCTCTCTCCACTTTTGTTAACCCGTCCCATCCATACCGCTCACGCGATTGGAATGTGGGCTATACTCGGCCCTCTCCCAAGGTGGTTTGTGGTTGGCTGATGTCTTGTGATTTGGAGCTTTGGAAAGTGGGTGGAGCTACAGTAAAGTCTTGAGAAAAAGTACAGCCGCAGGTGTAATATTTGGACATACTGACAAGTAATCTTCACTTTAACACTATTGACAGATAAAGGTGTCCGAGGTTAACAAATAGGCATTGAAAGATTATACTTTGCAATCATTGATTCATCCAAAATCAAAAGAAAAGCATTTTTATAGTGCAAAAAATAACTACACCCCTAGTTTCAAAACCTGGTGTTGCCTTGCTTTCTGGAATGAATAGCCCATTCAAGTCCTCTGACAGCATTTTGATAGGATCGAGATCTGGGCTTTTACTCGGCCATTCCTCTCCACTCTCTATTTCTTCTTTATGAGCCATTCTGTTGTAGCTTTGCTTGTGTGTTTAAAAGCTTTGTGGCTTCATGACGTCCATGTAGGCCAGGTTTGTGCAGTCTCTCACTCAGCCGACATTGATTGTGGCAACAGAGACCTGTAGACCACCTTATGTCAACTTAGGGTTCTTAGAGACTTCTGAGAGCATCTTTTGGTCAGCTTGGGCTGAATTTGGTGGGATGATCTGTTCTATTTAGATTGCCAGTGGTCTGTACTTTTCCACCATTTGGTTCCACTATAAAGTTAGGGGTGTACAAACTACTTGCAATCAAGGAAGCTGCATTTCCGTTTATTTTAATTGCATAAATGGTTTCAAAGTTTTTTGTGTAATTTGTTAAACTGGGTTGCCTTCATCAATAAATGTAGTTGGAATTTAGCTCAAATATCCATGTGTCAATATGTAAAAAAAGACAATTTTCCAGTTGGTGCACTAACTTTTTCACATAACTGTATTTCCTGCCTTGTTGGCCCGGTCCAGTGTTATCTTCGGACAGGACCCACCAGTCTCAGTCCCGAGGTGTAAAAGCTTCAATAGTTAATATGCCGGGGGATTCGGGTAAGTCTGAAGTCTGTACTGATGAATCATTTTGGATCTAATGAATGCTCCCTCTAATTTCTCTGGTGTCCTGGTGAATCTTAGGAGGACCTGACCCATTGGATCATGCCTAAGGACTACTAAGCCTGATGAGGCCTAGCTTAACCTGTCCATAGTCAACTTGTTTTTGACTATGGACTTGTGTTGCATATCTAGTTTCTGCCGGACGACTTCTGCTGTTACTGCCCAGAACCCACCTGGTCGTCTCTGTCCTTGTCCTCCTAGTTTTGCAGGTGATCCAGATTCTGTCCCAAGACCCTGAACACAGCACAGCGGTTTTTATTGACCTGCTGGTCATCTGACCATGAATGTAAAATAGCTGAATTGAACACTAAACTGTACAATGTCAAAATATACCAAAATAAAATTTCAGAATATATGAAAAGTAGAAATTGTGATTAACATGTAATTATTTAAGGCCTGTTGTGCAAACTAATCAGTTGTTGTTTGTTTAAACATTTCATCAGTCTATTGCAGCTGAGGAAAATATCCGTAGCTCATGATCTATGTATTTTTCTAAACATGCTTCATTTCTTCTCGACTGATTCGCAGATTTACAAGTTAGATTTGTCAAAGTGGAATCCAAGCTGATTATCTCAATTGAAAGTGCTAAAATTGTAGTTCGATCAGCCTACGACAACGCCCTCACCCGGTACGAGACCGCAACTGAACGTGGATAGACCTGTATACTCCGCTCTCTGACTTCTCAGCTCTCATTCTCTAGAAGATGGCGGACTGCGATTCACTGTTGGATGAGGAGCTCTCTTCCTTTGTCTTCAATTATTTGACAGAAAACTCCGGGAGCCAGGTAAGGGATGCTCATATTTTACATGTGCAGGATTAGGACTACCAGGCCGGGTGTTAACGTTTGCATGTTATTGGCCGAAGCGTGCATGATTTCAGCTTCATATGCTCGGGCTGTCAGCATCTTCGCTCTGTAGTTAACCGGCGTCTTCAGACCTTGACGTCTGTGCTTCACGTGGAGTTTTAAGGAAATGTAATTAGCGCCAACAACTTGGTGATAGGAAGTAATTTAAAAAGCGTTTATTTTGGTTGTGTAAATGTATGTTTTGTTTTAATAGCAAAATAAAAAGAAATTGCTCTTAAAACTTTTACTTTATATTGACTTCACTTCCTATCTAATCCTACAAAATCATAGAAATCAGCACGTGGTTAGGCTCTAATCGCATGAACTTGACTTATTGTTAGTTATTTTATATGAAATGAACTCTACAAATACAGATATATTCACAATACATCACTTGACTATGTACAAATATTAATTATATTTTTATTGTTTTCTCTATATCACATTTTTTTTCTATCCAGCGTATATATCCTGGAAACTGGGTTAGCCTACTGTATATTTTGATAAATATAATATAATAAACCAGTGCCACTTGTTTGTTGGCTATACTACTGTTTCACCTCGTCAATAAAGTATACTGAAAGTCTTATTCAACTGTAGACCGGTTTCTCTAGGCCTGTACAGTGCGCCTTTAAGGGGTTTCGAAGTTTTATTTAGTCCAAAAATCCAACGAAATGCCTATGTGATCGGATCAGTTAAATCATTGCAGTTTCCAATGCCGCAAGATTGTGAGATGCCGAATATTTTGCACATTCGGGAAAAATGCACGCGATTATGTTTTCGTAATCGTTTGCGTAAGCAGCAACACCTTGTGACCTTATGTCTGCTTAAATACAGTACTAGTATTTTGCATAATATTATTACACCACCAGATTTCATTCAGTTCTAAACATTGCTATTATTCTCAGTAGGCTAAACCTAATTTTATTTTGATTATTCCTTATTACATTTTAAGAGGAATTATGTTGGGGGTCCCGGTTTAGATACGAAGTTCCCTGAACTTACATTGCACAAAACGTAATGTGGCGACATTGTTTCATGCTCTGATCGCCCATGTGTATAATTTTCGTCCAAATGTACTATCGCGTGCGATGTTTGTGTTACATCACGTTCATTTAGCCGTTTACATAAATATTTTTTTTTTTTATTTTTTTAGAGTTGACAGTGACACTATTCTCGTGACCAGAGTTATAGAACACGGAGTTACTGCAGTCATGTGCTTTTTGCTGTTGTGCGTAGTAGTACGGAGGAGGCGGCTCCAGTGACGTGCATGCGCTACACACCCTCTGGGTTGCATGTGACCGCTGCTGCGGCTGCTGCTGCTTCTAGGCAGCCTAGATCACGACTAATAATTCCCCGGTCTACTCCAGCCCAGTCCGCTAAGGAGGATCTAAAGATCAGTCCTACTTTCTGCCACAACACAACCCTGCAGGAATCGAACTGTTCGAGACTGAGGAATTGATCATGCTGTATCTAATGCCTTTCAGTATTTTTTCTAAAATCTAATATCATTTTATTTGGTCAACTTTTCAGAAATACTTTTTTTTTACAATAATTTTTACTATTACACGGTCATATTAGCTTGCAAACGGAAGTCTTGTGTTCCAGATTTAGCCAGACAGGAAAGAATAGCCCATTGCACCAGGCAGGGTGCTCAGCTCACTTTGCTCAGCAGGCTCTCTCTCTCTCCCTGCAAGAAGAGCTGTGTGTTATTACACAGACACGGAGCTGTCCTGTCGTGATGTGGAATACTGCAGTGCTATGTGTTCAGCTTCCGTGATATGGGCTGAGTCACCTGTCATGCCCTAGCGCCGAGGCCTGTTCTTTACCTTGAGCAAATTCATTATGTCTATGAAACAAGTTGCCTACAGTACTAGCCTGTCCCTCTGATGGAATGAATGAAATTAGCTTTGGCTGCACTGTCTATTGACTGAAGATGATGGATAAGACTTGCCTTTGTTTACGCTTAAAGGGTTTAGATGTTAAATTAGACTGGGTTGTGAACCACAGGATGTTCTGAAGAGAAGCGTAAGACTGACTTCTGTTTTTGGATGTTCACTGGGACATTACTGTCTTGCAAAGCGCTCTTCAAATCTGGAAAATCAATCAGTCAATCAATGGAAAAGCTGCAGATGAGATCACTGATAATATTGATCTAGAATGTTGCCTATTTCAAATCTCAAAATTTACCATAAGAATGGCCATCTCAAAGATCCCTGCCTTCCACCTAGTGTTTGAATTGTCGTTATTTATTTTTTCTTCTTCATTGGTATGCGTTCTTTCTCATTCGTGTTATCTGTCAGTCAAAATGATCAACTAAAAGGAGGATTATGAAGTGCAATCTGCCTGAAGCGTTGCTTGGAGGTTTTGCTCCTCCCGGTATAGCTCTGTGGTTTGTCACTGAGGATTGCCGCTTCCTCTCCCAAAGCCCCAGAGATCCATCATCCGGTTGAGACTCCGAGGCTTGTCCTCAGGGAGGCCTGAGGATGCATTGTCATGGTTCAGCGTACTGCTCCAGCCCTTTAGTGAACACGTGCCCTAAGTGCTCCCCCATTCCCTTTTATAGTTCACTACTTTTGACCGTGGTCTGATTATTGCTCACTATTTTTCACCAGAGCCCTATTATGAGGTGAAGTATGAAACATGGTGATTAGATATCAATAATTGATGCAGGCTAATCCATCATTGGCCGATTGCACAACTGGCATCAAAGGGTAGACTTTACATGGTCTCCTGAGATGCACACTGACTACAGAATGATGTTGGTTGTATATACAGTTCATATTCAGTGTGTGGACTTTACGGTGCATATTAATCCTGATAAGTCCCAAATCAAAAGGGAGATTGGTTTTGTCTTTTGTCTGTTGGTTGTCTTTTGTATTATCCTTTGTCCTCCGTGTATTCTTGTGTTATTCTTGCTGTGCCAACATGCACATCCATCTTATCCGTCTTATTTTGTTTTTTTTTGTTACTTAGCATTGGTTTTAACATCACAAATTAGATTTTGTGCAGTTGGTTTACATTAAAAAAAGAAGAATTTACAAAAAAAGCCATAATATTGTACCTCTAAGACTTAAGTGAACATATGTCCATAATTGACCTTTGCAACTGTTTTGTATTCATAACAACTTTATTGATATTGACAACATCAGCATGAGCCTGCTTGATATTCTGTACCTTGCTTGGGGAAATACTTCCCAGGTTTTTACATAATCCACGTGGGACTCAATCACACTTTAGATCGGAGAGCAGCAGTTTCTACTCCCAAACCTGTGAGGTATGAGCCGCTAGAAATCTGGAACATGCAATGGCTGCTTCCCAAATACCCCCCATTCCCCTTATAGGCTAGTGCACTCCTTCTGACCAAGGCCGGTGGGGACATGTGAAACACACTGTGGAAAACTTGCCCCCATAGACACACTGACTATGGGAGCAGAGGCAGCTGCTTCACTTTATAGTGTAGTTTGTGTGTATTCTTTGCTCAAACATTCTGTTTGTGTGTGTGTATTTGTGTGTGAGCGTGCTTTTCCACTGAAGCAGAAAGCTGTTAAAACATAATAGAGGCGGAGGGCAGGACAGGAGGAGAACATCTGATGAGGCTGACTTATGCAAAGAGTAGTTGCGACTGGTTTGCCAGGTGTGCCTGTCTCCTGATGATATTCACTACCACCTCCTTTGCCATTAAAATGTACCGTCAGGCATTTGGTGGTAGTAGTCATTATCCTCCAGGTCATTGTACCAAAGCCAAACAATGGGTGTGTGCTGCTAGTTTATAGTTAATGGATTATGAGACGTATTGTGTGGTGAATGTAGGTCAAACAGGTTTGGAATGAGCGGTTAAATTGTATTAAGATGAAGTACATATTCCTTTTAGAAGTTTTATTTCTTCAGAATGAATAGCTAATAGGAAAGTTCATAAGGATTTAGATCAGGGATGTGCAGCTTTGGGGGTGAGGGCACATTCTGAATTCATCATGACGGGCCGCATTGACTCATGGTTCTGTGTGTGGGCACACACACACACACACACACACATACCTACCTTGCAGGCAAAACCTTTTATTCCCTCTTGCCGGCAGATAGAATAAACTGATGTTCTAGAATACGTTTTTACACAATTCCACGTATTTTGCCATGGGATGGAGACAAGATTCTCCGGTTGCCTGTCCCTGATGGTTTAAGTGAAATGATTTCTTCCCTATTTGATATGCAAGTAATTTACCTCTTCTGGCCAGTTCAATACATGTTTTAAAATCTGCAATAAATGAGAGACAGAAGGCTCCAGTGAGTTACAGTTGGTACAGTTGAAAATGAAAGTCTGGTCTGAAAGGAGTTGGAAACAGTACCAGCCATGGTAAATGAACACATTCCCTAGCAGATAACACTTGACAGCGCCATGACTGGTCTTGCATGATCAAATAGAGTCTGTGCTAGGCCTACGTAGAGTACATTCTCAGCTTCTGTCAAAGTGTGGCATGTCTGTGGAATATTGATTGAGATACTTTATTCCTTAGGTTTAAAGTATCTCAGTCAATATTCCAGTTTGATCAGTATTGCTGCGCTTCAGCCTAATTCAGTGAGTCAAGAGAACAATTACGCGTTGATGTGAATGGAAATAGCGTCCAATACATTCTATGGCTTCCGTGTGATTGTTGTCATGCGTTAATGTATTCATCCCCATAGCCCCATTTTCTGATGATCGGAGTGATACATGGCTTCTTATAGTTACTGTGGGTGGGGCAACTGGTCGGAGAGGCAGCCTATCTCACAAAAAATGACCTCCACTATTTATAGTAAAGTCATGTGCACTGCAAATATCCCAGTGGTTTGTGTAGCCAGAGGACATGGCCAGGGTCAGAAAGTGTTCAGGCGTCTCCCTCCCCTGCCCTCCCCCAACCCACACCAGGAACTAGAAAAGATAGGTTAAAGGGAAATACCCGAAGACCTGATAGTGCCGTATGGTGTTGCCATGTAACAGGCCTGTCATAGTAACCTAACACCTGACGCTTGGGAGGGCAAGTTCAGACTGGCAAGGGCATAAACGCTGCTTAGCTAGCCCTGACCTGCTCATTTACGCAATGTATTGTTCATGTTCAGACCAGTAATGGATGTTGATTCCCTCCAGTTTGAACATTGCCTGGTTAAAATAAATACCTGATTTGTTAATATATCAAGTGTGCTGCCCTGCAGCTACGTTTATGTTACTGGTTGGGTATTAGTTATGTATCTGATGTGCCCAATCAGAAACCAGTAATCTGCTAATTATGTCACATCTCTGTTGTGTACTGCTCCTCTGTTGGCAGTTGAGATCATGGCTTGTGGCTACAACTGTTAACTGTTATTGCTAATGACGCAGTTAGGCTAACAGTGGTTGGAATTGACTGTCAGCGTGACAAAAAAGTAGGTAAAACAAACAGAAATCCTGCGTTTTTCCAAGGCAAGTGTATTACTATTCTTAGCAGCACAATTCCTTGTGTTTTTGTGGCTCTGGATGATTTAAGGTGCAGTTTATAAATAGCCACCATGGCAGAGCAGTTCTGCATGACGCGCTGTCAGTTTGCATCCTATAAGACTACGTCATGATGCTGTATAATCATCATCAAGCTCTCTGGGGGATTATGAACCCTGCCAGCTACTCACACCGCAACCTGAATTCAAGATGCAGTGTCACATCTGAAGGTAGCTACCGCCTGGATGTTGTCCATTAACTCCGTGTGCGCTGTCCAGAGTTCTCTGTCCCTCACTGCTCTGTGATTTAGTGTCCAGTAATGAAAACATGACCCTTTATTTACTGCCCCGTGGAAAGGGACTGCCCTATTAATCTGACCCGTCGCTGTAATCACCATCTGAATGTTAGCCTAGCCTCAGTGTTATGAGCATTGTTAACACGCCTGCCGTAATGGTGACCTTTCCTTAATGCCGGATGAACACACACAACAAATACATACTGGTGTTGTATTTTCACACCTCAGGGAATGCCACCGGTGCAGGGCCTAAACACCTGACAGCAGCAGGTTGGCAGGCAGGTAGGTAGTAAACATGTTTTTGAAGACTGGTGATGGCTGGCTGCTGGCATTGTAAATGTTGAACGGCAAAGGGTGTGCGGAGCCGCTGAGGTGAGTGAGGGTGTATGGAAACTGTTTAGGTGAGTGAAATTCAAGGGCTCAGCTCAGCGTTACAGGGATAGGAGAGATGCTGGTTTGGAAAAAGACAAGGGCAGCGGAAGGATCTGATTGGTGGCCTTTGCTAGCTGGTGCCTCTGTGATCCCTTCTCACTGGACACCAGCCAGGCTGCTCCAGACCCTGTACATATCTACAATCTGCATTCAGGCTGTTTGACCACAACAATGGCTGGTTTACCATTATGACAGCCATTATAGCAGGTGAACGGTAGGTAGATTCACTTCCCCTTCCCTGCCACTGACCTAGTTCAATAAAGAACTTTTAGCTTGGCAGGCTTAAGCGTTGTTTGCGTGACTGGAGCTTGGGAGCTGAGGCTAGTTCTGACTCTGGAGCTGACTGGTTTTACTCATACATACTCACACACTCTCTCACATGCATACATACACACATGCATATATGTTTTCTGCATGGCTCAGATATTCCATAAAAAGCAGTATGAATTAATTAACTAATTTACTGTTTCATATTTTGATTTAATATGAACGTGCCAATGTATTGATACAAACTGGGCCAGAGCTCTGATCTGGAAGCACATGACTGTACCTAGTTTGTCAACTTTAACTAAAAGACCATTTGCTGAGTATTATAACATTTTATAATCAATGGATGTCTCCAGTCTTTTTTGATGCCAACATAGTTGGTATTGGTGGTGTGCAGGTGGAGCAAGCCTAGACACTGAAACAGCTTTGATATAGGAGGTCTGCATTTTCACCTGTGAATTAATTACGTTTAAACGGTCAGTGATCTTGGAAGATCACTGGAAGTTCTCACTGAAAGTGTCCTTTCCATTGTGTGAAACTTGGACTTGTGCAGTCCTAAGAGAATTAAATGGTTATGCAGCCTGCCAGAATACCAAGGAAAAGCATCTCCGGCATTCTTGAATTTAATACAGACCTACATACCTGCAAACAAACATTATTTTCATAGTAGAAAAGTAATAGGCTGTTAAAATGTGGAGTGGAACTTATAGTTAAGTGAGGATGTCATATGTCCTGTGAGCCTTTAAAATTATGGATAATTATTTTTTTTTCAATAACTGTTTACATTGGATTTAAACGTTGTCAATCTTCAGAACATTTCTTCTATCATTTCCATTTCCGTGACATATGGCACTTAATTTCTCTTATTGCAGTATTGCTTTTATCGAATTTACCAGAGTCATTGGAAACCGCCCTACTGACATCGAATGAGGAAATGTACAAGAAAAGGCCATGATCCTTTATCACCTTGTTTTGAAGGTGTTAGCTTAGATTGTATTGGCTAGAAGATCCCTTTAGCTGGGATTTTAAATTAGTCTCTAAACTAGTGTTAACTTGTCCTGTCTGCACATGATTGCTGCAAAAGTATCTCTAGTATTTCCTCCCAATAAAAACTCTAATCACTGTGTTTAAATAAGGTGTGTCAATGCCATGCTGATGATGCAACACAGAAAACGTCCAATTCAGTGAATACATTTAGAACAGGTTCTTACGCACATTCAGTTTCTTCCAGCATATTTATTGGAACAGTATACCCTGATAGTATCAAGAAACAGAAAATATGCGGAAATTTGTGGATTCCCAGCACAGAGAAATCAAATTCAAGATGACTCTGCTTTTGTTGTACATGTTGTAGTATAGCTCAGTGTTAAGTTTGTCTGATCTAGAAGCTGACAGGCCTGGTTTGGAAACTGATGATTCCTTAAGATCTTTGAACCGCTGCACCTGACCATTAACTAATATGCTCACTCCTGAATAACTGCGTCTTGTGGCTTTAACCCATGGTGTGTTCACAGTGTAACCTGGTGCGTTTCTGTGACTGTCTAGGTCCCCAACAGCCTCTGTCTCCATCTACGAGGGAAGAGGGAATTGAGTCCTTTAGACAAGGTCTACTCTGGGCCCTAGTTTTTTTTTTGCAATCACCAAAGAAAGTTCAGGCGTCAGTTCTACTACTTGTCAAAGCCCTGAATTTTGCCCGCTCTACATATTTTTTTTTCTTTCCCCGTCTCTCTCCTTTTCATCTAAGCAACTCTCTCAGCAGTCTTTGTGCTTTTCTGTGCTTCCCCTGATGCTCTACTGCTTAGTCTGACTTTATTTTCGGCCTATCTCCATCTACACAAGCAAGCAAGACCCAAGTCATTGGCTTGACTCAACTGTGGCTTGATTTGCATGTTATTCTTTGAATAAATTAGCTTTCTATTCTGATACCACTGCATCGTCAGACTCTACGACTGTGTGGCGTCAGTAGCAGACAGCAACGTTTCAGATACCTACTTAAGATTTATTTGGAGAGCAAGTGGCCTGATTTTCCTGACAGTAAGCAGATACACAATTGAGCCAGACAGATTTATTTTGGGATTGATTGACAGACAGGTAAACACACTCACACATATGGACATCAATTAGCAGAGGCTTTGGGTGTTATCCAAGTTTAGCATTATCATGTTTCTAGTAAAAGTGTCCGTATAGAGTCACTTGGGATGGACACTTGGTGGAAAGGCAAACAGTGGAGGGAGTTGAGATAGGGATGCACTCTGGCCCTGATGACTTATTGATTTTTCTGCAGGTATTTGTCTTCTGGTCGTTTTAGGAAAAAGATGGAAAACAATTTGCACTGAGGCACAACGGCCCACTTTCCAGGGGCTTTCTCACGAAACCTATTCTGCTTTTTTGATGACATATTTACATAATGTGGCCACAGAAAAAAGGTCTGTGGCTGTCTGCAGGTCTAGAAATGAGGAATGGATATCTGGGAAGATCCGTATTCATGCAAAGCTGTTTTATTTCCCAGTCAGTTACTAACTAGGCAGAAGTGAACGAAGTCACAAGCCTGAGCTGGATATCCTCAGCAGTCTGGCCGGACAAATGCTCTTTAAATGCCCAGTTCTGTTTGGAGAGCGCGGGACACTGTGCAGGGGCAGGGAATGTAACATGCTCTGCTCTCAGCCAGCACACCAGGGACTCAAAAGGCCAAACACATGTTATATAGAGGCTCCTGCCAAGCTGCACCGTATCACTGACAATCCTGCCTACTTAGGAGTCGGGTCATGTGGAGACCGTTGTCCTTTTCTTTTGGTGGACATGGCGGTGTTTGGGTGGTGTCACACCAGGCTTGTCTGTTGGTGGGCAATAGTGAGGACTGAATGCTCTCAGGGGGTCTCTGTCTTTCTCAGTCTCTATCGGAAGGGTCATTAGAATGGGAGAGGTACACTGAGCCATTTGTTTCATGCCAGTTAGCCTCAAGTTTGGTACAGAACCAAAACAAGGTTGAATAGAGCTGGAATTGTTTGAGACTTGCAGAATAGGCTTTTCTATAATGTTTTTGTACTGTTCTTTCCGATGTAGCCGCAAATGAACATAAGTGACATACTGAAATACATTTTTCACATTTTCTGTCATGTTGTGTTGCATTATGTGTGATTAGCAAACGACTGTGTGAAGGAATTGTAAGGACTGGTGAAAGGAGTATGCCGTTAAAAAAGGTTGATAAATATGCTACCTGTGTAAAGCATGACCCTAGGGGGAAAAATGCCATCTGGTGTATATATGGTGTTTTTCTCTTTTGTTTGTTTTATTCTTGTTTTATTCTATCTTTTGTCTGCTTTTTTAAATACATTTTGGGATTTTTTCCTTCTGTCATGTGTTGGAATTCCCACACCTTTGTCTTGGTATGCCTTAAACTTGTGAAAGTCAGTTTTCCTATATTGGAAAAATTATTCTGCCCTGAAGGATGGGTTTAAAGGCAGTCCTTACCTTTAACACAAGGGGCAATCAACCAACTTCTACAGAGGTTACCAGCGTAGCCTTAATTAATGGATTAATGGTGTGACAAAAAATACATCTACACACATTTGACAGCAGAGGTGCCTCCCATCACTAGTCATAGCACATGTGCACACTAGAAGTCTTTCGCTAGTCAACTAGCAGCTCTTAACTTCTAGCAGTGTAAATAAAAACCATTATTGTCTTCTCTACTTTATGGTTTTAATTGTTTACTGTTACCCCCCCCCCCAAAACAAAAAAGTTTAATAATAATAACAGTAATAATGTGTTATCAAGCTGCAGCCTCAACTTGAGGGACACACTGTTAAAGTGCTTTACAACATGTCAATGCATTTCTCAACAAACAAGACATCAGGTATTTGCCTGTTGGGTCCATAGGGCTGTTGTCTCTCTATGTCACTGGAATTAATAAGTAAACCCTGTGCTGTGACGTGTGGACTGTTCAGGGCCGGCTATCTCTTGCGTCACTTGCTGAAAATGCACAGGGGCACTTTCATCAAAGGCACACATCCATCCCTGCGAGTTCTGTGTATGAGTCGGCGAGTTCACATGCACTTGTGCACTGCTCCAGGCTTCCATTAGAGGAGGAGTTGGGTGGAGCATACCTCCTAACTGGTGTTCCGCAGGGTTACTGATATGTGAAGGGATGTCGCTCTCTTCTGCCCGATCTCCCCTTTCCTTGTCCATCAGGGTTACCGAGGATTTTTCTCTCCTCCACCCAATCCCTGCTCCTCCATCAGGGCCGTCCTCTCCTCAGTCGGGGTGGACACCTCTGGTTGGGAGAGAGGGTCCTGGTGGATGACCGGGTGACTGTTTCCACTCAACATCACACCTGGCACAAAGTCCTCCAGGACCGCTTTCACAACGCCCCCCCCCCCCCCCCCCCCCCCCCCCCCCCCCCCCCCCCCCCC
>JACXGI010009972.1:6478-28950 GCA_016801175.1 Esox masquinongy | reverse complement strand
ACGCCGCCAGCACCTCCCGCTGCCCAGCGGTCGACGCCGCCAGCACCTCCCGCTGCCCAGCGGTCGACGCCGCCAGCACCTCCCGCTGCCCAGCGGTCGACGCCGCCAGCACCTCCCGCTGCCCAGCGGTCGACGCCGCCAGCACCTCCCGCTGCCCAATGGTTGCTGCCGTCAGTTCCCCCTGCTGCCCTGTTTTCGCCGCCGCCGGAATGTGCCGAGGACTGGTCGCCGCCCGGGCCCTCCGGGGACTGGCCGCGGCCGCCCGAGCCCGCAAAGGACTGGCCGCCTTGTCCCGCGGCGCCCTCTCGTGCCCTGGAGCTGCCGCCTCGTCCCGCCATACCCTCTCCTGTTCCGGCCGCACCGGCGCCCTCTCCTGTTCCAGCCGCACCGGCACCCTCTCCTGTCCCGGCTGCCACGGCGCCCTCTCCTGTCCCGGCCGCTCCGGCCCTCCGCCGGCTCTCCCGGCTCCTGACCCTCCGCCTCCCCGGCCTGTCCCGATGGCTCCGCCGCCCTGGTTAGTCTCGGTGGGGGTTCTGCGCTGCCCCGCCCCCCCTCCCTTGGGCCTGGGTTCGTGTTGGCCCTTTCGGTGGCCGGGCCTTTGGGGGGGGGGTACACGAACTCATCCCGGTCTTGTTTTGTGACACATGTCTTTAATCATGCACACCAGGTCCCTATCACATCATTTGTAAGTGTTTAAATGTTTCCCCTCTGCTTCCCGCATTTGTGGATCATTGTTGTTGTTGTGTTTGATGTCGTCGTCGTGTGTGTTGCCGTTGCATGTAAGTTTTCTTTAGAACCGTTATGTACAGTCGTTTCGCTGCTTAAGTCAGCCATTTCCTTTGTTGTTTGGTCGTGCGTGATTTCGTTTATTAAAAGTCATAACCGACCGCATTCCGCCTGCATTTGGTTCCTCACTCCCGCAACCCGACGTGACAGACGTGACAAAAACACTTCTCTTTTCACGTGCCTATCACTGAACTCTTAAACTTAACCACAATGTTGAGCCTTATAGCTTCCTATGTTTTTATCACTTAAACTTAAATGACAGCTTTTATAGCTTCCTATGTTTTTATTTGTTTTATTATTTCTATTTACTTATTCTAAGCTCTATTATTATGTTGTAATTTAAATTTCTCTTTTTGATTTATTTTGTTATTAAATGTATATTTTGCTATCAGAGGAATAACCTCTGTGTAAATGTTACAATCTGCGGATGACGGATAATGCAATTTCTTGTGCTGCTGTTTAGACATCGATGTAGGGTATTTTCACACAAAAAGAATGACGAGTTTATCCAAGCGCTGGAGCGTGAGGATTGAGATACCGGGGTGGTACAGTAAACAGTTATGGTAACTGTAATTCATTGAGGATGAATATAAAATGCATGTACAGACATGGCATAAATGTCCCCCTGGAGAGAGCCAAGTAAGACATTGACACAATGATTATCTCACAAAGGGACTGACGGGTTCATCCTAGCATTGGAATGCGAGGTTGAGATACCGGGGTGTTGAAATTCATGCAGTCCCCCTGGAGACAACTGAGCTAGAGAATTGAAATTGGGGTGTTGAAGTTCATGCAGTCCACCTGGAGACAACTGAGCTAGAGAATTAATACTGGGGTGTTGAAGTTCATGCAGTCCCCCTCGAGACAGCTGAGCTAGAGAATTGTAACAATCTAACTGTTTTAATTCAATTGCATTTTTTATTTTTATTTTCACTGTAAAGCACATTGAATTGCTTCTATGTATGAACTGTGCTATGTAAATAACCTTGCTTGCTTGCTAAATGGCTGTGTGAACAACTAATAAATTCAAAGCAAAATGTAGTCACATAACAGGAACTAAGTCATAGCAGGGTTAAGTGTATGAGCACGTTCTGTGGTTTAAATAAACCCATTCACCATTGTCACAGGTTAATTTTATCACGAGTTTTTGTGATTAATTTTGTTGAGAGTAGTTGTTAGGGGCAATTCCTCTTAAACACTGTAGATACAGAAGTCTGTACTGGTGCCAGAAATGGTTCTGAAAGGGGATGATTGTCTTTAAAATGCTAACAGCGGCCTCCAGAAAAACCATTGCCAGAAAATAGCTTTTCTGTGAGCCTCCAACTATAGCCTTCTCGTTAGAGATCTGCTAAGGATGTTAACATAAGACTTACATTCAGGCTAAGATTGCAAATGGGCAAGGTTGGAAATTTTTATTTTTTAAACTGCCAATAATTAACCATGCAATCTATTTAATGTTTGAACATGGGCACTTCACATAATATCCTGTAAATCTGTAATTTTACACCATGCTAAGAACATCTGTAAAATTCCATTATTTACCAGATTTGTGATCCCTTGCGGAATTACACTTGTTTTTTCCTACTTTTCAGAAAGCTGAACTCTTACTACCCCCAGAGTTCCCACTCAGTGAAAGACAGGGAATTTAACAATTGACAGACTAAAATGCTGAAAAACAAGCAGCCTTTGTACAGAACACTGAGCAGACAAAAACCAGCATATCTTGACTGAAGTGATTGCCAGTTGACGAACGGGAAGGGGATAAATGGACGCTGAAAAATTAAGTAGCCTAACAGCATAACAACACGTAATACAGAAAATGTGTGAAATAACCCGATAGAAGAATACTGCATGTAAAATACGTTTTGATAAAAGGCAACTAAAATTTAAACATGGTACAAAATTCCTTGATATTCCATGACTTGGACAAAAAAATATAAAATCCCCTGACTTTCCATGTCTGGAATATACTTTTTAAAATCCCATGATATTCCAGAAATTCCATGACCAGTGGGAACCCTGTAACCCTGATGTTGTTAATGCATTTATTTTTGCCTATGCATTAAAAACATTAATACTTTTCCATTATACCCAAGTCTAAATAATGTTTAGAAAATCAAAACTCTAGCCACAAACCTCTAGTTCCCAATGAGTCGATGATTAGGTTTCCCAAGGAGTCAATTAGCACTGGAGGTTCTTCTGGCCCGATGGCCTCCTCTGCCATGTCTGAGATGTTTGCTTCACCCTCTGCAAACCGCACCATGACCACCTGGGTGTTTACAAGTCGGTTGCTGTGGTATTCAGCTTTTTGAACGGACCTGTAAAATGTTAAAACCTCCCATACATTAGCTGTAGCATTATTTATTTCTTCAATTACACCAATGGTATGGAAAACCCATAATATGTCAAACCTTGAAAATGCCTTTTGTTCACATGTTCCTGCTGGGGTACATGCTGAAGCCGAAGCCATTGTGGTTCTAGCACCAGCACTTGATGCGAATGCGAACCGTACATGACCTGGACTGGCAGTTGAGACGTTTTGGGTGCTGGTAGGTTCTCCATGGACTTGATAATGATCACAAGGCTTCAAATCCAAGAGCGAGAAGTCGCCATCTTCTTTCGGAAATATGGCAACATTGTGATCGTCAGTCAGATAGACCGTCAAGGGGTTAACCTAGAAAGATGTATCACAATTAAAGTAGAAGTTTTACATTTTTATCTAATGCACTTTACAAGGCTATAAAAATACTAGGCTAATATTGATTCATTAGTGCCCGATTGACGCAAGGGCCTACACCGAGGGTCTTCTCGCAAGCAAAGCCAATCAAACTACACTACATTTAATTCTATTATTGGAATCTGTAAATAAAAGGCATGTTTCGCGGGTTAACCCACCGGATGATCCATGAAGACTCTACTTTATAGCCTAGAGACTTCAACCACATTGAGGAAAAAAACTAAGTAGATTGTGGAATGTGCCACCACACCACGTGGCCAAGTCCCACAGCAGTGCGGTATATGCCCAGGCCTACATGTGTATTCAATACTTTGAATACACATGAGTAGGCTGTATCTGTACAAAGAAATTGTACTGTGCACCAAATCAGATTTTTTTTTTTAGAATACTACGAAATATACCAACACCTTAATGTTGTGGTACTGTTCATAGGCTTTATCTAGCACCTGTTCACAATATACTAAGTAACCGGTCTTTATAGTTATTTTTTCCAATTAGCTGACAAGCAATCATGCACCTGAAAAATCCTCGACACTGTTGCAGAGTTCATCGCATCACTAAGCAGGTTAAGCCTTTTTTGGTCCTTAAACACAACATAGGTTTCCGAAATAAAGAAATCCTCCATTATTCTGAATCAAGGCAAATTGAATGATCGCCTAAAGCATAATCCCAGGTTTTATACGGTGTCAGCGGACTACTTTTTTGCGGTCTGCTATACGGCTGCAGATTACCACGCGCAACCAATTACTTTTGAACGGTCACCATTCTTATGAGCTTGGTGACTGGATGTACATATCCCAATTACCCAGTTAAAATGTTAAGTAGCCTACCTATTATTATTTGTATTAACTTTTTAGCAGGGGAATCATGCTGAGACCAAAGCAGATGAGCCCTGCATCGCATTACACACACACACAAACACACACACACACAATACAGGGAGAACAGAACTCCAAATTAAAACTAAAACAATAGTGTTTTTCTTTAAATTGAAAATATGAACACTCGGCTAATGAAAACACATTGTTCATGAAAATATTCCTCCATAATTTTGAATTACCCCAGAGGTACCAGGAGGACTAAATGTGCCATAATATGAAATAAATAAATATATAAATATATATATAAATAATTAAATATGTAAATAAATAAATAAATACACATTACATTTGCATTGTGCATACTTATGCATTGTCCAAATGAAATAAACATCTGCGATACATTTCGGGAACAAATTAAGGCGGGAGAGGGACAGAAAGTAAAGAAAGGCAAACCCAAAATGTATCGCGGACTCCAAGAACAAGTGGGCCAATTGAGAGAGTCACAATGGGGGGAGTCTGATCCACAGGATGACACAGACAGCCAGGGAGAGGAGGAGCAGCCTGAGGATGAGTGTGTGAGAGCCGCAGCTGCCCCTGCCCCCTATAGCAGAAGCCCTCCTTAGGATTTTAATTACTAATGCGCATGGTTTTAAACCATTGCGCAAGGGGGGAGATCATGAAAATGAGTGCACAGCAGGGTTTCTGGTCTCCATACATGCAGGCTACGGTAGACGCAGCCCTCGCAGAGTGTGAAGTATGTGCAAAAAACAACATAAGGAAGGGAATTGTGACACCATTGGGCCGCATTCCAACACCAGAAGGACCGTTCAGACATTTAGTCATAGACTATGTGGATATGATAAGACCTATCCATGGAAAACGGTACATGCTGGTGGTGATTGACAGGTTCAGTAGATGGATAGAAGCGACCCCCTCGAAAGACCAGGGTGCGGGAACGGTAATAAAGTTCCTAACGAGGGAAGTGATGCCTAGATTTGGCATACCGTCAGAAATTAGTTCTGACAATGGGTCGGCTTTTATTCAGAGAACATTGAAACAGGTGATTCAACACCTCAAAATCAAACAGAGACTGGGATGTGTTTATCACCCCCAGTCCCTTCGAGGTCCACACGAAGGGCCTCCTCTGGAGCAATTGGAGCTGGAATTCAGGGAATATATCAGACAACTAACTACTATACATGAGCTTATTCACAAACAGGAAAGTGCACGAGTACCAGCACCAGAGCCGGAGGGCAACCAGGCCAGATCAGTGGTTCCAGGAGACCAGGTCTACATCAGGGTCTTCAGGAGGAGGTGGAACGAGCCAAGGCGAGACGGCCCCTTCAGGGTGACCCAAGCTTCGCCGACAGCTGTTCGAGTGGAGGGCAGCGACACTTGGTATCACCTCAACCACTGCACCAAGGTCCCACGAGGAACAGGACAACATGAGGAGGATGAGAATGCTGATATTCCAGGCGGGAGTGAAAGGCAAGAGGGGAAAGGCGTGGCACCCTCAACGACAGAGGACCTGGTACCTGCGCCAGAGAAACCAGTGTCCCGCAGAGAGACGCCGGACCTGGGAATGGAGGTTGATGGCACTCAGCCTGATATTGACCGTTCTGGGGCTATGGCTGATGCTACCAATCCAAGGAGAGACTGGGCAGGTGACGGTGGAGCAGATCCCTCAATCGGCGCTCCCACAGGTGACATCTAAGGGGGGCTGTGCCCTCCTGTCATCAGTTGGGGACAATTCCCTGACACCGACTTTAACTGACATGACAGAATTCACTACTGATTCTAGTAACTCAGACGCTGACCTTGACAAGAGGAATGAGGTATGTACAGCAGCACTGTTAGCCGAGATAATGCCTTACCGTTTAATAACTGCAGGGATAGAAATCACAGTCCTTATTAGTAAATACTGGGAAGGCATGAGTGTTTCCATGCCACAGGAACTGTTTCCGTAGGAAGTTTTCTAAAATGTAAAACTCTTATTAATTTGGATAAAGGGGAGCTAAACATGGTGCAGTCTGGTGACAAATTTACCTTAGTCCAGAGAAAAGGAGTGAGAAGCATTTACTTAGACCAAGACCAGGCTATAGCTGACATATTTTGGATATGTGGAGGTGGGAAGCTGCGGCCCGTGTTGCCAAAGGGGGTGGTCTGGTACCTGTGCCAGGGTTAGAGTAGCACAGGATGTAACTATAATACCACATGTTTTCTCATCAACAGGAGAAGCTCAGCAGATTGTGGACACGCAAGTTAGACCAAGAGTAAGAAGGGCGTACACGCCAGACCCAGTAATTGCCATTGACTCTATAGGTCAGCCATGGGGCATTCCTAATGTGTTTAAGGCAAGGAACGAGATCACGTCAGGGCTCGAATCAATATTCGTATGGATAACACCCAATAAAAACACAGAATGGATTAATTACATATACTATAATCAGCAGTGGTTTATCAATTACACTGATGCAGCACTGACAGCCCTAGGTGAGCAGCTGCGTGCCACTAGCAAAATGACATGGCAGAATAGGCAGGCCCTAGATTGGATCCTAGCAGGAAAAGGGGGTGTATGTATTATGTTCGGGGAACAGTGTTGTACTTTGATTCCAAATAACACTGCACCTGACGGCACGTTTACTCAGGCCATGACCAAACTAAAACGATTGAGACAGGAGGTTAAGGATAACGCAGGCAGGGATGCGCTCGTGTGGGATTGGTTAGAACAATCTTTTGGTAAATGAGGGATCATCCTTGCTAAAGTAGGAATAGTGATAGGTATAGTACTAGTCTTATTGGCGATAGGGTCTTGCTGTGCAGTACCTCTCCTCAAAGCATTTTTGACTCGGACTGTGAACACTCAGATGCTACTACAGGGAGCCCCGAACCCAGACTCGGACGACGACCCATTGGTAAACCCCCGTCCGGGATTTCCCGGTCAGTATGTTAACAGAGGGGGAGCTCCATGCCACCTCAATAGCGACCCATTGTGTGAACAACCAACTAACCCAAGTGCCGGGCAGCGATGCGGGGACATTTTTTCATCTGTTACAGGAGCTCCGGGACTGCCAGAGCGGAATGCTCCACAGGTGGATGCATATGTGAACGAGGTGTATGCAGAGATGGGAGAAGTTTACACCCAGATGGACAGAGGTCGCGCTGCAATTGGACTGATGAATAACAATCTCCCGCATCCACTGCCTGATGTAACTGGACTGATGAATAACAATCTCCCTCATCCGCTGCCTGATGTCCCCATTCATGATAGGCCCATACACAGACACTATCCTTACCCGTATAGGATGAGCCATTGCCGGTACTGCAGCAAAGGACAATGGAGGCGCGAGGGGCACGCTATTGGGGATGGACACCACTACCATTCTGAGCCCTACAACTGTGCTTTGTGCCAAAGGGGGGACTGCTCTCTGTGTGCAAGAAAGGACTGTGCACCGCTGAACATCAATCCTTGAAGGGGACTGTTTTTAATAAAGATGATTCTGGGTTTCTGGGTGGCTGTAGGGCATTTTGAGGAATCGTATTTTTTGTATTTTTATATTGCAGCTGTTGTTACTCTTTGCTATTACCTCTTCACCACTCTACCTCTTATAACACGGGTAGATATTATGTGGCCAGTATTACCCTACCTCATGTGACCACTATTCTCATATAATCTCTGTTTCGCTACCTCATGGGTATAAATGTCTAGACTAGTCACTATATTTACTCTGTTTGTTTTCATATATTCATTTGTAACACCATATCTTGCAAAGGCTCAAAAAAAGAAATCTGCACACGCTTACACACACACATATCCCATTGATTGGACAGGTTGGTAAGTCTTTTACTTCCACTCAGCTACAAAGGGGGTAAGAGGTTTGGCTTCCAGCCTCTGGGGATGATGGTTGACGGGGAGTTTGGCATTAAGATGTTTGAGTTGATTTCAACTCTTATACGGGTATTAAGATTCTCCTCCTCACCTGTCGTTCTCAGGCCTATATTTGTGTGGCTCTGATGAAGCCACAAAGGGGGGAATGTGAGGGAATTCTCTATAAAATGCATATATAATCACATGCTTTATGAATATAATAATATGCATGCATAATCACTTGCTTTATGAAATGTATTAATGTGCAATCCATACACACAGACAATGAGTTCTTGAATGATGTAATTCATACACGCACACAGACAAGGAGTTCTTGGTCTCAGAGATTGTATGTTCAGTGTGATGTGAGTATCTTGTCCTAAGAACCATCATGAGTGTGTCAGCAGCAGTACACCCCAACAGAGCATCATTATGTGTCCAGACATTAATAGCCCTTTAACAGACATTAAAGTTTACTGCCTTTGTGTTCCACTGGTGGTGTGACCCAAGTATGAACCATGAGGTTGTCATGATTTACTGCTCTGAACTAAGGACACTCAGAAAACTAAGGGACACGAGGTAAACCCTGCCCCAGGGGGACTTTCAGATCGGATGGTCAGATGGCATGATGTGTGAAAGTTGTGTATAAAAAGCCATGGTCCGGACTTAGAACTTTGGGTGTATCTGCAGAAGGGCCTGGCTTCAATGACTGTCATTGTTTTATGATTTTCATTAAAGTCTATTGGATTCACAAGTTCCTGAGTTGAAGTGCTTTTGTTTTAGTCGTTGTGGACTTGGTTTTCCACGACAGTATATATTTATTTTTATATTTAATAATGTAATTATCCATTTAATAATGTAATTATTGTTTGCTTGCCTGGCAATTCAAATGCAATGTAGGGGTGGGACTTTCAGTAAGATTGAGGGATTCCCATTTCATTATGACTCTCTACACTACTCTCCAGCCAGCAATACTGTTCTATGATCATACTGATCACACATGAAAATTCCAGATTATTTATTTTCATGTACATTCGATGTACATTAGAATATTCCTTTGTCTATACCATTCATATGCATACTACACTCATATTGTATATATAATATTCAATACTTCTACCCATATTCCCCATCCTACTCCTTTACATTGTATATTATTGCTATATTTTTGCTATATTTTTTACTTTATATATCTCTTTATTCTTACAACATAGATGTCAGGTGCCATGTCACAAGAATGTCATTGTGCAGGCGGACGCTGTGTTATTCGGTGCATTTAATAAATAAACTTTGAACTTGAACCACACTAGTTGAAAAACTTGTAATAACCCATAGGAATATCTGACTAGTAGTATTGGCGAGAATGGCAGGTTAACAGATACAAATATTGATGGTGTTTTAGACAACATTTGCAGGGACAATAACGTTGGATGACAAGATATGAAATACTGGTCAATTTCATATTACTCAATATTATGCCACGAAGAATATGAATAATAGTTTTTCTACGTAAAACATGCAAGGCATTTTTCCAAAATCACAAAGCACATCTTGCTCTTTTTCTAAACAAATTAGCTTAATATATTGGGCTAGTTTTGGGAGTTGAAATTTGCAGTATTAAACCCATTCAAATGTGTAGTTTCTACAAGGCACCACAATTAGAGAAGGGGTGCATATGAACCTAATACTGTAGGTTCAAGCATGCCTGTTCAGTTAGGCATCTTGCCTTGTCATCCAACATTGACCACTGACCAACAGTAGCAACTGGTCAATAGATGATAACGATATTTCAGTTACACAACGCACTTGTTTTGGCAACCCTGCGCGCTTGTTTTGCCTGCATAAATGGCGACTAAAACGCAGTAATCCCCTAGCCCAACTCGCAGAGAATAGAACGGAAAAAGCAATTTCAGTAAGCTCTCTCGTCAGCGGCTGCACTGGATACAGCATGTCAGATTGCGTAGGCAAATGTCTACTTGTAGTCTGCCTGCTACATTAAGGCCTATTTCATTTTTTTGTGGGGGTGTCGGGAGTAATGTGTTAGTATGAATGTTAAATCTGATTATAACGGGAATTGAAGAACGCAACTTGAGTTGTGTGTTTTGTCCAGCCTGCGCGACCTGGCCCAACTCCTTATGTTTAACACCTTGCGTCTGTATTTTATCGGTAACTGAAAAACATTGCTACAGTGAAATCTTATCTTTATGGACGTTTACAAACGACTCTAACTTGACTCTAACGCCTACTATTGAACTATAGAACGGTGCTGGCAGCACGGCACAACCAAGACACAAACACTTCTCTGGTCCTCCACCTGATCGTGCGGTTGCCGTGATGAAAGTAACTGAAAACAGGCCACATGCAAATGAAATAAATTCTCTGGTTAAAGAGTTCTCAGAGCAACCCAATTGTGTATCCATAACAGACAAGGAAACAATGGAACTTGTTCTTGTGCTACTTGATTGACAGCACTCATCGGATAGTTTGCACTCAAATGTCCAATCACAGAGTTCCAAGCACTGCAGTCCAATGAGAACACTTCTATCAAATGGGTTAGGTCCCGCCCCATTGCATTTGGATGATGTATAACTTCACACCATCCAAATGAAATGTCTATTGCATTTGGACAACACTCAAGTTAACACCATTCAAACGAAATGTCTATTGCATTTGGACAATGTGTAACTTCACACCGTCCAAATGAAATGTCTATTGCATTTGGACAATGTATAACTTCACACCATCCAAATGAAATGTCTATTGCATTAGGACGACGCACAACGTTACACCATCCAAATGAAATGTCTATTGCATTTGGACAACACACAATTTTACAGTATCTAAATGAAATGTCTATTGCATTTGGACTACGCAAAACTTTCACACCATCCAAATGAAATGTTTGGGTTGTTTGGATAATGCAGGAGTGTACACAATGTGAATGAAATGTATATATATTTATTTAAATTTTATAATGTAATTATAATTTAATTATTTAATTATTGTTTGCTTGTCTGCGCAATCCAAATGAAATATACGAGTGGGACATTCAGTATGATTGAGTTGTTCCCATTCCATTATGTCCATGCACACTGAAAACACTGTTACTGGAAACTTGACACTCCAGTCCTTGAACAACCTGTATTAACACAGAAGAATCTGGCAAGTATTGGCTGGTTAACAGATACAGGTCTTGTAGACGTTTTTAGGTAAATTTTTTAGGCATCATAAACGTGTATGAAAATATATTAAATACTGTTCAATTATTTCCTACTCAATATTATGCCATGATACATTTGATTGATATTAAATTCTCAGTAAAAAGTGCAAAGCAGTTGTCCAAAATCACATCATGCTCTTTTTCTAAATGCATTAATGTTCTAAATTGGGCTAGTTTTGGTATTTGAAAAAAAACATTTGCAGTATTAAGTCTATTCAAATGTTTAGTTTCTAGGAGGCTACACAATTAGAGAAAGATATTGAGACAACATTGACCACTGACCAACAGTAGCAACCAGGCAATAGATGTTAACGATCTTTCAGTTGCACACTGCACTTATTTTGGCAACCCTGCATGCTTGTGTTCCCTGCATAAACAAACACACCATACTAGTAGCTCAACTCACGGAGAATAGAAAGGAAAAAGCGATTTCAGTATCTCATTAGGGCCGCTCTGGATAAGGCATGTCAGATTGCTTATGTCTATGTGTAGTCTGCCTGATACATTCAGGCCTATTCAGTTTTTGAATGGCTGTTGGGAGTAACGTTTTGTTATGATTTTTAAATCCGATTATAACAGGGAAGTGGAAAAGATGACTTAAGTTGTGTCTGTTTTGTCTAGCCTGCCCGGACCTGGTCCCTATGTGTAACACCTTGCGTCTATTTATTCTATCGGCAACTAAAAAACATTGCTACAGTGAAATCTGTATTTTTCATTCCTTGTAAAGGCTTACGTTTACTATTGAGCTGTAGATCGGTGCTGGTAGCCTGGCACAAACAAGACACACCCACTTCACTAGACACACCCACTTCACTCCACCTGATTACGCACTTGCCACAAAGAAAGTAGCCTAACTGAAAACAGGTCACATGCTAACGACATAAATTCTCTGGCTAAATAGTTCTCAAAGCAACCCAATTCTGTATCCATAACGACAAGGGCGCACTGAAACTCGTTCGTGTGCTACATGATTGACAGCCCTCATCTGATGATTTCTTCTCATGTGTCCAATCACAGTGTTCCAAGCATAAAACATGCAGTCCAATGTGGACAGCTCTATCAAATGGGTGAGGTCCTGCCCCATTGCATTTGGATGACGTACAACTTCACAACATCCAAATGAAATGTCTATTTCAGTTGGACGATGTATAAGTGTACACAATGCAAATGCAATGTGTATTTATTTATTTATATATTTAAGTATTTAATTATTTATATACTTATTTATTTCATATTACGGCACATTTAATCCTCCATACCACTTCACTCAGTTCGAAATGGTCTTGTAATATATTCCAAATGTGTAGTGCTTAACTAAAAGTTTATTTACCAATGATGATTGGAGTATCCCTTAAGTGAAGTTATTAACACAGCATTCACATAGTTGTACGACATTTCTAAAGAAACCAAATGCCTAAATGACCCTGCACCTTAATCAACTCATAATTTACTCCAGCATTCAAAAGACACTACATATAATACATACGGAAAAAAAATACAAAAATAGGCAACCGCACATTAATGAACATCCTTGATAGGAAAGCATATCTTTTGTGTTCATATTTGTCTCCATATAGGCCTACCTGTACAGTGGGTTGACACTTCATGCTGCTGTGGACAAAGTTTAGTGAAGGGCGTACTCAGCAGAACTCGATCTGATCTACCTTTAGTAATTCATGATTGGGCACAGGTGTGCGGCCCATGGGTGTCTGCGTATTCAATCAGAGTGGTCAAAACAAGGAGCCTGGTTAAACACAATTAAAACAAGCAGAATGCAATCCTTAAGCTATCAAAACAAACAACACAAAATAGTCAATAGTCAATCTTTGGTCAATCTAAATAGACTGAACATTAAACAACAACTAGATTATAGTGTAATGCAATATTTGGTTAATTATGTCCAATTTTTGTAATGTAATAAACATTATGTGGCACAGTGGTTAGGGAGTCTCACTTTAACCGAAGGTTTCCAGGTCAAATTCGACTATCCGACTACTACTATAGCATTTACCCTACAACCCTAAGTTCCAGTGCATCACCAGCTGTATTCCATAGTCTATTGTTCCATACATTTTCGTTTGTATCTATTGCATTTTTTGCTTTTATAAAGTTGTTTGAATGAATTGTGAAGTTTATTCATTTTACATAATTAGTCTATGTTAAGAATAACCATGTCATTTACTGCTTGTTCAACTGATAACCTTTTACACTTACAGTTATAGGCAATTCTGGGCACCGGGCATAGTCAGTTTAAAAAGACCCACATTTGTCCGCTCTAGCTGGAAATGTACGACAGACGACACAATGCATCTGAGTTCCATCATAGTCAAAACAGTGTAAATTATTTTTTCCACTGAGGTTAAATTTTGCTTGAGCTCATAGCTATCCTTCGCAGCCATCTTCTTCACTTGAGTGGCTCCTGCAATTTTTAAAATGTTTTATTGAAAAACAATGCCAGACAGCTACACGTCACAACTCTGCTCAACTCTTGACTGGCCAACAGCGCACACAAAGATCTGCAAGTTAGTTATTTGTGCATGTGCCAGATTACGAAACAACTGGAGAATGTTGTTTATAATGCTATTATTATTTTTTCAATCACAGATTTTTCTGCAATGGCCCGATTGAGACCATGAGTTGCTAGTTTTTTTAGTCCTGACTTGCTGTACAGACGCAACAGAGACTACAGGTCGAAAGACAAGGAAAGCAAAAGACAAGTTTCAGGGTTAGAGCAGTTCATGCTTGGAACTACTGCAAAGGCCCAAAGTGAATACCAGCTACATTGGTTGCGCAAAGAGGCCCTGTGTCCTACACTGTTCAAATTCCGGAGAACACAATCTGGGGGAGACACGTGGATCAACTGTTGCCAGGAACCAATCTCCGAGATGACTCTTGTCAAGAAACAAAAACAGATCAGCTCCTCAGTACTCTTCATGGATACGAGCCACCATCTGAACAACCACCATCAGAACCTGGAAACATGGAGCAGGCTTCAGACTCACCTGAACCAGTAAGAGTGCTTTCTCAGGGTACTGTTACACCCCAGCCTGGACCATCACCACTCCGAGACAGTGACAATGTGATTATAAAATCACCTGTTTGTCGTCATTACCCTACAAGAGAAAGACGACCCCCTGAAAGGTTGAACCTTTAGCATAGAGACTAACATCTGACATTGGGGCAAAATACACCCTAGAGTTAAGTCTGGGAACTGAGGTAATCTACCCTATTTCCCTAGTTCAGAAATGTTATTATATAGTTATAGTGTATTTTTGCAAGACACAAGGAATAGAAATATCGAAAAATGTTGTGTTAAAAGAAACGGCTGTAAACAATGTCTGAAGAAAACATTGAATGTTTACATATTGATAATAGGACATCCAAAGTAAAGGCGGAGGAATATGTTCACCCGTAGGGCCCTCTTCTGTTAACGATTTGGTATGTGACTAACATCAGTCCTGTAACCAACGTGTTAAAGCGACACACACTGACTGATGCTCTTGTCTCATGTCTGGTCCTTATTAGTTGCATAAATCATATAGTGTGCTACACAACAGTACACATCTTTCCACTAAAGCCACAGCCTCCAACAATCTCTCTTTTAATTTCTTTGCTTCTCCCACATAGATCCAAATAATCAATAAAATCAGCTATTTTTGTTGTCACCAAGCTAAGTTAGCTAAGGCCTAACTTAGCTTGACTTTGATGAATACATTGAATTCCATTGAGTTAATAGGCCACACAGTATTTCAAACTTTTTAAAAATGTTCAAGATCCTGTAGGAAAATGTCTCTTAACATTTATTAACATGTTTATTTCTGCAGAAACAGTTGGGGGAGAGACATGAGAAGTCCCAGAAGAGAATCCAGGAGAGAGAGAAGGAGATTCAGGACCTGGGACAGGCTGTGGACTCTCTGAAGGTGAGTGTTGGGGCTGCTATAAACAGTTGTGCTCAAAAGTTTGCATACCCTTGGAGAATTGGTAATATTTGTACAATTTTTAAAGAAAACATGAGTAAGAAGGCAAAACACATGTCTTTTATTTCTTATGGGATTCACATTCAACTGTAGGTCATAACAGATTGGCACAATCATAAAACAAAACATGGCAACAAAGAAAAAAAATTAACTGACCCCTGTTCAAAAGTCTGCATACCCTTAGTTCTTAATACTGTGTATTGCCCCCTTTAGCATCAATGACAGCGTGCCGTCTTTTGTAATAGTTGTCTATGAGGCCCCGAATTCTTGCAGGTGGGATGGCTGCCCATTCGTCCTGGCAAAATGCCTCTAGGTCATACAAAGTCTTGTAACAAGCCCATTCAAGGGTATGTAAACAGGGCCATTTGGGTGATTTCTGTTATCATTATGATTTAAAAAGTAGACAAACAACTATGTGATCATAAATGGCTTCATTTGATCACTATCCTTAAAAAAGGACCATGATGTCCTTCCACATCATGGTTTGGTTTTGGCTCTGCCATGCACTGTCAACTGTCTATATTTAGGTAGGTGTATGCCTTTTCAAAACATGTACCACAGGGGGAAACAATCAAGTTTCATAAACGATTCATAAAGAGGTAAGACACTCGCCGATTAACAATAACCGAGGCTTTTAATTCAAATACTTACTATATCAAAACAAGGCTTAACAGGACTCACCAGCACACTTAACATAACTTGCAACAGTGACCAACAAACTGACAGGGAACTAGGGAGACTAAGTAGGGAGATGATGTGGGGTAAACAAGACACAGGCGAAAAGACTTAAGACACAGGTGAAATCAGTGAACACAAAAAATGAAACCACTACACATAGTAATGGAGTAACAAGAACTTAAAAACTCTAAACATAGAAATATAACAACTGGCACGGTGCAGGTCGCGCCCAGCTGTTACAATGTCATATTACTATTTTTTATATTGTTTAAGTCATTTGCAAAAAAACATCTAAAAATCGTTGTTTGCATTGTCATTATGGATTATTGTGTGTAGATTGAAGAATAATAAAACACTTTATTCCATTGTAAAATGAGGTGAACCGTTAAAAAATGTGGAAAAAGTGAAGGGGTCTAAACACTTTCTGAATCCACAGTACATATATCTGTGGTCCTGGTGAGAAATGAGTTAATGAGTTTGTTAAAATAGACCCGCTTCTCTCTCTGTGTCCTGACAGCACTCTGCATAGGCAGCAGTGGAGGACAGTGAGAGGATCTTTACTGAGCTGATCTGCTACTTTGAGAAAAGACGCTTTGAGTTGAAGGAGCTGATCAGACCTCAGGAGAAGACTGAAGTGAGTCGAGCGGAAGGACTCTTGGAACAACTGGAGCAGGAGGTTGCTGAGCTGAGGAGGAGAGATGTTGAGCTAAAACAACTTTCAGACACAGATGATCACATCCATTTCCTCCAGGTGACATCACTAATTTACCTTACAATACTCTGTAATGGCTACCTCTTGACTTCTTTACCTGTGAAATTGGCTTGAACTTAATTCACTGCCTGTATGACAAAACATATTGATTGTTTCCCTCTTTACAGAGTTTCCACTCCCTCTGTGGCTCTTCTGGATGTGAGATCTTACCCAGCATCTCTGTCAATCCACACATCTCCTTTGAGCATGTGAATAGATCAGTCCCTGAACTGAAAGATCAACAAGAGGATGTATGCAAGAAGGAAATGGACAAGATATCTGGGGAAGGTTGGTCAAATTTTAAAAACATTAAACACTTTTTTCCTCATCATTGTACAGAATCTAATGCTATACTGCAAACAGTTTTAGTTTTGTGAGGACGTTATGAAAGGATATAAGCCTAACCATATGAAGAGGTTGGTCATTTTTTACCTGAAACTTGATCTAATCTGTGAACCAATGAATTGACGAATATACAATTTTCATATCAAATCACCAGTTTGTGCTTCATCCCCTTACAGAATCAACACATTCATATACAGTATCTCACAAAAGTGAGTACTCCCATCACATTTTTTTAAATATTTGATTATATCTTTTCATGTGACAACACTGAAGAAATGACACTTTGCTACAATGTAAAGTAGTGAGTGTACAGCTTGTATAACAGTGTAAATTTGCTGTCCCCTCAAAATAACTCAACACACAGCCATTAATGTCTAAACCGCTGGCAACAAAAGTGAGTAAACCCCTAAGTGAAAATGTCCTAGTTCATCTCCACAATTTACACCAACTAATTTACACTAGTTGTTAGTACTTGGTATCTTCTAATAGTCCATCTCTCCTCTACCTGTATGTCGATTACTAGTGGACATGATTAATGAGGACCTGTGATAGGAGTCTGTCTCCATAGTGACTACAGTTCAGATTGAACGCCCTGCTGAGCCCAAGACCACAGAGGATTTCTTAACATGTGAGGAAATACAATCAGACTCACAGACCAAGACATGCAAAACAGACCAACACACACAGCACACAATTAAAGCTATTATTTTAGGCACGCAAAAACACATACACAACCATAGACACACAAACATGCACTCATAAACAGACGTACATACAATTTCCAGGGTTCCCACTGGTAATAGAATTTCTGGAATATCATGAGATTTTAAAAAGTATATTCCAGGCATGGAAAGTCAGGGGATTTTGTAATGTTTTATTCCAAGTCATGGAATATCAGGGAATTTTGTAGCATGTTTTTATTTTAGTTGCCATTTATCAAAATGTATTTTCCATCCAGTATTCTTCTTTATCGGGTTATTTCACGCATTTCCTGTATTGCGTATTGTTAAGGTTAGGCTATCTTAGACCGCTAAGATATACGGTCTCCTGTACCTGCTAACGAAGGCAAAAATGCCAGGAAAATGTAAATTTCAAGAGCTTTGGCTACATATTGATGACTTCAAAGACTGGGTGTTAAAAGCAGATGACAGCAAAGTTAAATGTAAAGTTTGTAAAACTACTATCGATCTATCAAATATGGGAGAGGGAGCACTTCGCAGCCACGCAAACAGTAAGAAGCTACCCGCATGAAGCCGACAGGCTTTATGATGAATAAATCTTTATGATGAATATCATTGTGCATTACACCGTTCAGCCATAACATTATGACCACCTGCCTAATATTGTGTAGGTCCCCCTTCAGCTGCCAAAACAGCCCTGACCCGTCGAGGCATGGACTCCACTAGACCTCTGAAGGTGTGCTGTGGTATCTGGCACCAAGATGTTAGCAACAGATCCTTTAAGTCCTGTATGTTGCAAGGTGGAGCCTCCATGGATCTGACTTGTTTGTCCAGCACATCCCACAGATGCTCGATTGGATTGAGATCTGGGGAAAAACTGGAGGCCAAGTCAACATTTTGAACTGATTGTTGAGTTCCTCAAACCATTCCAGAACCATTTTTGCTTTGTGGCAGGGCGCATTATCCTGCTGAAAGAGGCCAATGCCATCAGGGAATACCGTTGGCATGAAAGGGTGCACATTGTCTGCAACAATACTCAGGTAGGTGGTACGTGTCAAAGTAACATCCACATGAATGGCAGGACCCAAGGATTCCCAGCAGAACATTGCCCAAAGCATCACACTGCCTCCGCCGGCTTGCCTTCTTCCCATAGTGCATCCTGGTGCCATGTGTTCTCTAGGGAAGCGATGCACACGTGATGTAAAAGAAAACGTGATTCATCAGACCAGGCCACCTTCTTCCATTTCTCTGTGGTCCAGTTCTGATGCTCATGTGTCCATTGTAGGCACATACGCAACAAACTGTGATGCACTGTGTGTTCTGACATCTTTCTATCAGAACCAGCATTCACTTTTTCAGCAATTTGAGCCACAGTAGCTCGTCTGTTGGATCGGAACACACAGGCCAGCCTTCACTCCTGACGAGCATCAATGAGCCTTGGCCGCCCATTAAGTAATGAAGAAAGATACTTGTGTGGAAGAAGGGACGCCTACACATTTAGCAATGAGCCCTGCCCTCCAAAGTGAGAGAAAGTGACGTGATATCCTTAGATAAAATATTCTGTTTATAATGACTTTACGCAAAATGTTCAAACAAATTCAGTGTTATGAAATTGCATCACCGCATAAGGTTACCTTTAAGCAGAAATTGTGAAGGTGTTCAAAAGTGACATAACCTCAGTACTCCTGTAGAGAGAGTATAATGACACCAATCGGTTCCCCTATACCTGCCCTCGGTCCAGAAGCCATTGACAACAGAGAACTCAGAGTTAAAAACATCTCAACCACTGTGTCAGCTGTCGATTGTGGAACCGCCCCTTTCTTCAATGCAGTAAGTCAGTTAAGGATGTTCCCCTCACAGGCACGGTTCAGAGACCTCCAGGGACTCCTGCAGACAGGAGAGATACAGAACAGGAGGACCTTTGGATACCAGTGTTAAGTGAGGTGGTGTTGGAGGGCCAGTAAGAGACACTCCATCTTCTGGTCTGTGTAGATCCCAATGACCAGGGCAGTGATTGGGAACTATGCCATGTGTACATGTTTTAAACATTCTGTTCTGGCTACAATCTGGATAAAATAGTTAGTTAAATTACTAAAATGTAAATGTGATGAATTACAGAATAGACTTGGCACTGAATTTTATCTAGGGACAATATGATACAGCAAAGTTAATATTATAATATATTATAGTCTTAGGTTAGGAATTTCCTGCTCTTCCCTGAACCAGAATCTAGGAAGGGTGATGAGAAGAGAACCTTTGAGACAAATGTGCAACAACTGTTGAGGTCTCTATTTGCTGGACCTATATTCTCTCTTAGCTGTCACTCTGACCTTTGGGGCTGAAGGTTCTGTAGATTATTCTGAAATATTGTTCTGGATTAGGTAGAAATGATGATCCATATCTTAAAGATCAAAAAACTGTAGTAGATCACTCATGCCCTCTACTGGCCAGAACTGATATCTGACATCTGAGTTCAGCACTGAACCAGGAAGTCACAGATATTACCCAGGCCAATCCTATCACAAAACATTTCTAGGAAAACAAAACTTATCTCTGGTTCTCTTGTTCCATTTGTGTATTTTTAAAAATGCCAGAGGCCATGAACTCAATCAGTTGTTCAATCTGTTTAGATCTACTGAAGGATCCAATGACTATTCCCTGTGGACACAGCTACTCTATGAACTGTATTAAGGAATGTTTGGATCAGGAAGCTGACAAGGGAATCTACAGCTGCCCCCAGTGCAGACAGACCTTCATACCAAGACCTGTTCTAAACCGAAACACCATCCTGGCTGAATTGGTGGAGAATCTGAAGAAGACAAGATTCCAATCTGCTCATCCTGATCATTATTATGCTGGACCGGGAGATGTGGAGTGTGATTCCTGCACTGGGAGAAAACTTAAAGCCGTCAAATCCTGTCTGGTGTGTCTGGCATCTTTCTGTGAGACTCACCTACAGCCTCATTATGAAGTAGCTCCATTAAAGAAGCACAAGCTGGTCCAAGCCTCTACAACACTACAGGAGAAGATCTGCTCTCATCATGACAAACTACTGGAGGTTTACTGTCATATTGATCAGCAGTGTATTTGTCTGCTCTGTACAATGGATGAACATAAAGGCCATGATACAGTCTCAGCTGCAGCAGAAAGGACTGAGAAACAGGTAAGAGAGGAACTCCACAGTTATAGCATAGATAATATATTTATTAATTTATTATTTATTATTAACTGGAAATATGCTTCATAATAACTGGATTTTTAACTGGATAAAGAAATACAGCCAACATCCAAACATTCCAGTACAGTAGATAAATTATCAATTATTAACTGTAGGTCTGCAACTTACAATTATTTTGATAATCAATAGTCGATTATTGGGAACAAATTGTTAAATAATCAGATACAAAAAAACATACGTACCATTGTTGAATGCAAATGTTTTACAATGCTTTATGCTTTATTCAAAACAACATTGAATACCAGATATATTTATCATTTTAGGATATATCCATGAGTCCACCATGTGCTTGTCTATCTGACCATAAACCTGTGATTTTTAATGCATCACTTTCTTGTCCATTACCTAAACCTCGTATGCCAGATCACTACACTCGGGCACTTAATCACTCCACTGTAAGGCAATTTTCCCATGTCTTCATAGCTTCTCCATTTACAAGCCTTACAGAGACAACCTCCTCCTCTCTGGGTACAGAAGAGCTAGTTACTCTGTTCAATACCACCATTACAGACATTCTTGGTACTGTTGCCCCACTCAAACTCAAGCGACGCAAATTTAAAGCTCAACCGTGGCTTAACAGTGAGACTCGTGCCCTTAGTAAAGAGTGTAGGAAAGCAGAGAAGAAATGGAAAAAAGATAACCTGCATGTGTCCTATGAAATATTGAGAGATTGCCTAGCATCCTACCAACATTTTGTCAAAGCATCTAAAGTAAAGCATTTTTCAGATATTATAGCTAAAAATGCACAGAGCCCCAAAACCTTGTTTAGTGCAATGAACACTGCACTAAGCCATCTTCCCATACTCCCTGATGTTACTTTTGAAATTACCGAACAACTTTTGAGTTTCTTTATCAACAAGGTTGACAAAATTAGATCTCACCTACAGATCATGAGCCTTCTGATTTAGTTCTTTGCCCTGCTTCTCTCATTGCTTTGAGCCTGTGGCCAACTCAAACTTGATGGAAATAGTTTACACATGAAGCCTACCTTTTCTCCTACAGACATACAGTGGATATAAAAAGCCTACACACCCTGTTAAAATGCCAGGTTCTTGTGATGTAAAAGAACGAGACAAAGATAAATCATGTCAGAACTTTTTCCACCTTTAATGTGACCTATAACGTGAACAATTCAATTGAAAAACAAACTGAAATCTTTGAGGGGGATAAATGAAAAATAAAAAACTCACAATAACCTGGTTGCATAAGTGTGCACACCCTTAAACTAATACTTTGTTGAAGCACCTTTTGATTTTATTACAGCACTCAGTCTTTTTGGGTAGGAGTCTATTAGCATGGCACATCTTGACGTGGCAATATTTGCCCACTCTTCTTTGCAAAAGCACTCCAAATCTGTCAGATTGCGAGGAC
>JACXGI010009971.1:0-28858 GCA_016801175.1 Esox masquinongy | reverse complement strand
TCTAATTTTCTGAGATACTGAATTTGGGGTTTTCATTAGTTGTCAGTTATAATCATCAAAATTAAAAGAAATAAACACTTGAAATATATCAGTCTGTGTGGAATGAATGTATACATTATACACGTTTCACTTTTTGAATGGAATTACTGAAATAAATCAACTTTTTGATGATATTCTAATTTTATGACCAGCACCTGTACTATGCACAACAACCATTCTAATTTGGCACTAGTCTGAGTGACCATGGCATTCTATTGTAGTAACCTTACTGAGTAAATTATCTGACATCCATAAATAGCTAGCTGGTTAGGTAAAACCTTACACAGCTAATAACGACTAAACTGTGCTTCAGTACCAGGGCATTAAAGGATAGTTATCATGTGTCAGCTGTTCTGCCCAGACAGCAGCCTTTTAGAATATTAGAGATTTTACAAAGTTTCTCTGCCCGGGAATGCCATACGTCTCCTCAGTCTGTTCTCCTCAACCATTGGGTTTTGAGAAAGAAACTTGGCCTTAGACTTATTGTTGGTTTTGAACACCGATGTGCAACTTTGGTGAACTATTCTTTTAAGTAGTATGTTACTTCACAGAATTTTTTTTACCAGTTATGCTCCTTTACATTGCATTCCCCCCCAGAAGGATTCCGTAATTACTAGTTTCGGGAATGGGCATGAACGCGTAATGACTGTCAACATTAATCTATACATTTCTATCAAATCATCTGCGTGCACATGAGTTGAGGGGGCGAGGCTTACCAGTGTAAGCTATGCTGAATCAAGATGGCGAGCTTCATTGAAAGGTAAGTATTCCAGTGCTTAATCACAGCGTTACTTAATTCTATAGTTTACCTGTTTTCTATTGTATCTGTGTTTCTGGATGTTATTTCTGAATGCCACATTTGGTCAGGTTTCTTTTGACAAGCATAGCTACTCTATTAGCAAGATAGATTGAGGCTAACTAGCTAGCTGACATGGTCTGCTACAACGTGACTTAGCTGGAATGTGATTACTGCAAACGTAGGCCTAGATACAGCTCTGATATAATTCCGTTCTTCCATAGGATGTATCTAGAACTTATGCTGGTGCTGTCTATTTCCCTGAGTATTATACAAGCGGTGGATCGCAGTAACTTCAAAACATGTGAACAAAGTGCTTTCTGCAGGTGATGTCACCTTCCATCAATTCCATTTTAGAATAATGTGTAACAACAACATAGTTGGACATTATCAAACAAAAATTATGTCGTTTGTGTGTCACCTCATGCATCTATAACCTGCTGTGTGTGTGTGTGTGTGTGTAGTCGTCAAAGGGCGTTAAGGCCTGGTCAATCATCATACAGAGCCTTACTGGACACTCTGGAACTCAGTGACTCCCGCCTCAAACTGCAGCTCCTGAACAACAACAATAAGGTCAGATATTCAGAGAAAGGAGGCAGAGATGTAGGCTACATGACCATCTCAAACCCTGAGTAAAGACGTCAAAATAAAGGGGAGGTTAAGCAGCATAAAAAGGTGAAGGGTGTAATAGCAGCACCTGGCTAAAGCGCCTAGTGATCACAAACATGTAAAGGTGTTTTAAACATGCACAGAAGGTTCCAGATAATAAGATAATGGTTAACCCAGAACAAAAGTATTGGATAATTGATTAGACGCTAGATCCAGTTGTAGGTCTATATGTGTTAGGAGATGAGATGGGAACAGGGACAAAGAGTTCCCGCAGCTCTGGGCTGAATGACCCCTCCTTTCCAAAATTCAAATGATGGTAACACCTGCAGATTCAGGATTTGTCCAAGGTGACGGGACAAAATGTAGCTTGCTATCTCACACAAACTGTTTTTTTTTCCTCACGCAAACTGTTATTTCATGACAGATCTGCAGTTCAATTTACAGTTACATGTCCACGAGGGATCCTGAGGTACTTTGAATTAAAGTTTGGAGAAAAGATGGATCTGCAGAAAAGGAACAAGATCATTGGAAGGGCAAATGTAATCATGGGATTGTTGGATAAAATAATGGACTATATGTAATAACATGTAATGTAATATTGTTTTTATAACTGATTACATGGATGCTACTTAATGGCAATCCACCATACAGCTTTCATTCATCAAAGTTGAGGTAACTGTGTGTTGACAGTTGATCTATTCATTGTGTTCAGGTGCGATTGCTGCTGGAGCTGTATCGCCTGCAGGGAAACATAACCAGAGTGAAGATCAATGAGCTGAAGCCCATTAAGCCTCGATATGAGGTGCCAGATGTTCTCATTACTGACCCTCCAACTGAACCGTGAGTGTGCCCATCTATTATAGACCAGGGCTATTCAACTCCGGTCCTGGAGGGCCAAAACACGTCTGATAGAAATGGTCCATAGTGTTGACAGTGGAGAACAGAGATGGTCCGCGGTGTTGACAGTGGAGAACAGAGATGGTCCGTAGTGTTGACAGTGGAGAACAGAGATGGTCTGTAGTGTTGACAGTGGAGAACAGAGATGGTCCGTAGTGTTGACAGTGGAGAACAGAGATGGTCCGTAGTGTTGACAGTAGAGAACAGAGATGGTCCGCGGTGTTGACAGTGGAGAACAGAGATGGTCCGCGGTGTTGACAGTGGAGAACAGAGATGGTCTGTAGTGTTGACAGTGGAGAACAGAGATGGTCCGCGGTGTTGACAGTGGAGAACAGAGATGGTCCGCGGTGTTGACAGTGGAGAACAGAGATGGTCCGCGGTGTTGACAGTGGAGAACAGAGATGGTCCGCGGTGTTGACAGTGGCTGTGATAACTCCTGCAGTATGTCAGTGGTGGCCCAGGATGAGCGAGGCGTTGTGCTGTCTCTGGGAGGGGAGGACCGGAGGCTCTATGTGAACGCCCAGCCCTTCCGCTTGGACATCATGGAGGGGCCAAAGTTGGTGCTGTCCATCAACTCCCGGGGCCTCCTAGCTTTCGAACAACTCCGAATGCGCAAGGACACGTGAGTCCCTCACAGTCTGTCATGCAAAGCAATAAACCTTGAAGTGATATCACATAAAAAAATGCAATTTAATGCTTACATATTAGATGTATGATGGACTAAATGACAGAACATCCTCTTGAAATGCTTGCACGTGTAATTTCAGGGAGGTTTTATATAAAAGGCTTCCACATTTGTTATTGTACTCTACCTTTGTTTTGACGTTCACATGGAAAATGTACATTCTCCTTCTGAATGTATTAATTCTCAAGGGCTTTCCAAAATGCACTTAATTGTGCTGTACTGATATCTGGTTTTCCTCTTGTTTCTTTCCTGTCCCTCAACAACCTCTTCTCTCTTGTTTCACCCTGCAGTATTTCCCACAAAATAACTAGCACAGTCGGTAGCATGTGGGATAAGATCAAGAACGTTTTCTCTAGGTAACTGATCTCAGCATGCCTTTTGATGTTATGTTTGTGTGACACATGAATTAATCTACTGAAATAGAACATGGCTGCATTTTTTAATAGTACAAGTTAACTTGCTGGTGATACTGTTGATCATAATTGTAACAGAGCAACATGGTCAGATTTGAACTAACACTCTACCATGTCACATTTTGTTTATGTGCCATACAACTTGGGACACCTGTAACATATTTAACATGTAATATGTTAAAGATGCATACCAGTTGTTCTGCCACTCGTTGTGTTACTGTGCCCCAAATCATCAAAACCACTTGCTTTCAAACTTGGAAATTCATGGATAACCGAGTTATGACAGTGATTTTAATTATAGATTATGCTCATATTAACTATATTTCACATTCAGCCCAAAATATATGGTTTAAAATAAATATTTGCAACTGTCCCAGAGTGCGTCTTTAATGGCCAAATATGAATTAATAATCAGATTATTGTTTGTGCAGATCCTACATTAACATCAAAGCACACTTGCAGTCCTTAGTGAAACTCCACCAACCCTTGCAGTCGCATTTTTCTGCTTTTAAGCTACATGGAAAAATTAATTATTTTGGATTATAATTCCAAAGCACTGAAACAGCTTTCCAAGAGGTGTTCAGTGTTCGTAAGTCTCTTAATCCTGTCACCTACATTTTCTTCTCATACACAGCGGCACTGTTTACTGACGTGGTGAAGGTTTGAATAAAACAGTAAATGTTGCCTTAAGAATTTTATTCATTATTATTCACTGGGGTGTGAAAACGCATGACAAGTTAAAGGAAATATTGTTCTAATACCTAAATTCATTCCATGTGCAAAGGGGTTTGTGGACTTTCACTATGCATTGTATTCACCCCATCAACCCCAATATAATGCATGTTTAAATTAAATTGCATTTGTCAGATTCTCAGTTACTAACATGTTTGTAGCCATGTAAATTTCTCTATTTGGCCGATTCAGACTAGTGTAATGCGTGCTTATATAGCATTTAATTCAATTCATCATTTACAGTAAGCCATGATTGAACATGCTGCAGTTTTATATGTGCACCCTTTTGACATGTTTGTTGGGTTAATGAAAACTTTAATAAATATGCATGTTGCATTCCATCCACCGTGTAAGGATCCTGGTAGAGACATCCTGGTAGAGTGAGCAGAGTGATAAGAACCCAAACAGCATTTGATATGCTTTGGAAGACACATCTCGACATCAACTATCCTAGTTTCAGCTGCAAGTAGGGCCTTAATCAAAAATTGGATATTAACAAATTGCAAGAAAAAACAAATTAAAAAAAAAATGCATTTATAGAATTCATACAGTAGGTTGATTTTCTAGAGTTTGAGATGTATTCAGTGTGTACAATTAAACCAGAAAACTTTTTTCACAGTGGTTTACATGGCTTTTTTGTATCACCAAGCTGACCACCACAGTCTAGCTTAGAACCTTGTGTGCCACTAGCCAACACATGGCCCAATGGACAATGCAAATTGGAAAGCATTTCCTGGGAAATAGGGAAGCATTGTCAGCTGGGATATCCTAGTTTCTTTGCATTCTTGCATCTTCCTCTGGTGGCTTGTGCACCTGCAAAGCTAACTTAGGTGAGATGAATGAGCATGTCACTTCCTGGTTGGAAGATCAGTGTGAAACAAAACCAAAATGGCTTAGCGCGGATGCCTATGAGAAAGGTATGCCGTGTCTTCTACTCTCCCGAATCCACTGGGAGTTGTTGTGATGAGACTGAGTTTTAGAAACAACAGAATATGACAAAATGTTAGTTTAATCATTTAACATTTCCCAAGTCTGAATCGGCCCCCCACGTCATTCTTATAGCGAGAAACCTGTCCACTGATTTGTCTGTTTTATTGTGTGAAGCAGCAATGACAAAACAGACACAGAGGAAGCTGGGAGAAAAGAGGACACAGAGAAGATTGAAGACAAGGTGTGTACTATCCACAACACTTTATTGTTCCTATACAAACACTCAATTATTGATTCATTTAAATCTGTTCAAAGTGTGAGAGAAGTTTGTAGTTCGAGAGATTAGCGTGAAAGTGTGTTATTTATTAGGCTGATGAGAACTTCTTCTCGGTTGTGTATACATTATGTAGCTGGATGTAGCACTTCCCTCAAAACCTTTCATCATCCTTTTCTCTCCTTCCCCCATTCTCCACCTAACGCCTCTCACTCTCCAGGCGTCAGAAGGAGAGGAACAAGAAATGGAGGTGGATCAGCCAGGAATGTGGGAGGAGACATTCAAGTCCCATGCGGACAGCAAGCCAAACGGTACCTCATTGTTCTGTACAGAACCACAATCCCTTAAAACAGACATTTTACATTTCTCAATGTTCGCCGGTTCTACTTCATTGACGTCATTTGTGACCTGGCCGCTGTCCTCCAGGTCCCTCCTCCATCAGTCTGGACTTCTCCCTGCCCGGGGTAGAACACGTCTACGGCATCCCTGAACACGCGGACAGCCTGCGGCTGAAGAACACCGAGTGAGAACGGAAGCTGTTTTAAACCCATCAAGCATCAGCATTAGTTGTTTTCCTGATGCTGTTGGTGGTCCACTGCTAACCCAGGGGTTTCTGTCCCTTGCCCTAGTGGAGGAGACCCTTACAGGCTCTATAACCTGGATGTGTTCCAGTATGAGCTCTTTAACCCCATGGCTCTGTATGGAGCCGTGCCTGTCCTGCTGTCACACAACGCCCACAGGACCATGGGTCTGTTTTGGCTCAACGCGGCTGAGACATGGGTGGACATCAGCTCCGGACAGGTGGGTTTGTGTGGACGGACGGATGTTTCGCGTCATTGTTCTTTGTCATTTGAGTCACGTCATTTTCGTATCTAAATTCTGTTATGCGTTGAACCAGGTTCAGGGCACCGGGGAGGTCCCTCAGACAGATGTCCGCTGGATTTCGGAGAGCGGCATCATCGACGTCTTCATCATGCTAGGACCGCGACCGGCTGACGTGTTTTCACAGTACGCTTCATTAACAGGTACACTGGTCTGGTATAACACTTCCCAAACTACTAGTCAGATGATTTGAGGCCTACCATGGTCAGTGTTCTGATTCAGGAAGTAGATGTTAGCAGTTAAATGCATGACATGATGGGATCGTGATTCGTTTGACGGAGGTGTTGGAACCGGTAAAATAGTTTCAGAACGGCTGACTTCCACAGCTTGCTGTCCCAGACTTGTAACCCTTATTAAGAAATAACACCTGGGTTCTGACTGGTAGGCACACAGGCCTTCCCCCCTCTGTCTTCGCTGGCTTACCACCAGTCCCGTTGGAACTACAATGACCAAGAGGACGTGGCGGCTGTGGATCTGGGCTTCGATGAACACGACATCCCCTACGACTTCATCTGGCTGGACATTGAGCACACGGACGGCAAACGATACTTTACCTGGGACAAGAACAACTTCCCACAGCCCAAAGACATGCTGCAAGGTCTCATGGATAAGAGACGCAAGGTAAACTTGCTACAGAATTGTTTTCAAAGTGGGTGCGGTAATGGAACAAATCTGTATTTTTCCATACTCTCTTTCCTCCATTTATGGCATTTTCTCTGTTCTGGCCTGTTCTACAGATGGTGACCATAGTGGATCCTCACATTAAGGTGGACAGCAGCTATAAGATCCACAGTGAGATTCGCTCCAGAGGCTACTACGTCAAAAACAAAGATGGCGGAGACTACGAGGGCTGGTGCTGGCCAGGTAGGCACGTCTGTGTCAAGACAAATTCAGAAACTTCACAGTCCACACGGTTTAATAGAGCATCGTAGTTCAATGTCTCAATCTGTTATACACTTGTACTGTCCTTGACTTGAACCTTTGAGCTTTTCGTCAACAGGAAACGCAGGTTACCCAGATTTTACCAACCCTGAGATGAGGACCTGGTGGGCCACCATGTTTGCCTATGATCAGTATGAAGTGAGTAGACCCACAATGCATCTCTTATCTCCATTTCATTGGACTTGGCCTCTTGTTGTTGTTCTACTTCCTTGAATTGGTCCTCATTCCTACATAGTAACATTGACCTCTCTGGTTAACCAGTATATCAGTTGGACCCTTGAGCTACTCATTTACCTTTATGACCGTAGATGCATTGTCATGTCTTCCCCTGACAGGGCTCAATGGAGAACCTGTACACGTGGAACGACATGAACGAACCGTCCGTTTTTAACGGGCCGGAGGTCACCATGCTCAAGGACGCCCTCCACGGGCCCTGGGAGCACCGGGACGTCCACAACCTCTACGGCCTCTACGTGGTGAGGCAGGGTGGGAGGGCCATGTTGGACTAGATGGATGGAAGGTGTCCACTCTGCTGGGATTCATCATCTCATTGTCACCTACTCTCACTTAGCAAATGGCGACTGCAGAGGGGCAGATCCGGCGTTCCGGGGGTTTGGAGAGGCCGTTTGTCCTGTCAAGGTCCTTTTTCGCCGGATCCCAGCGCTACGGTTAGACCTTTCAAATAACGTCTCCCTCCACTGTAATGTCACCGTCACTCACCCCGGTCCTCCGCAGAAGGGTTCTCTCAGACATGTGTCCACGTCTTTCCCCCAGGCGCCGTGTGGACTGGCGACAACTCGGCCGAGTGGGGCCATCTGAAGATGTCCATTCCGATGTGTCTGAGCCTGGGTCTGGTGGGCGTCTCCTTCTGTGGAGGTGAGGCCGACCGCAACCGGGACACCCTGGGTCGACGGGCCTGTCGCCGCTCCCATCCTAACACCTCCTGTCTCACTGGTTCCAGCTGATGTGGGGGGTTTCTTTAAGACTCCTGGGACGGAGCTGCTGGTTCGCTGGTACCAGGCGGGGGCGTACCAGCCCTTCTTCCGCGCCCACGCCCACCTGGACACGCCGCGGAGGGAGCCCTGGCTGTTCGGCCCGGACAACACGGCTCTGATCCGCGAGGCTGTGCGCCAACGCTACGCCCTGCTGCCCTACTGGTACCTGCAGTTCTACCAGGCCCACCGCACCGGCCAGCCGGTCATGAGGTAGGCCCACCACGACCCGGTTTAAATGGCTACTCCTGGCCCCGGGGCTGCATTTTAAAAGTGCAACTGACCAGCCTTTCAAGAGATATGACAAAATATTTTTATTCACCTTGGGTTGTATTCTGTCTTTCCCCGCTTTAGGCCCTTGTGGGTGGAGTATCCAGAGGATGTGGCCACATTCTCCATTGATGATGGGTACCTGATTGGTTAGTAGGTCTGGGAAAATGGCCTTTAGATCAATGTTAATTACTTAACATATTGCAGTGCAGCATTGTAATACTTTCGTGTTTATATGAGCTTGGCGGAAATTATCCGTAACCCCAGACAACCCCCCCCCCCATGTGTCATCAGGCAGAGATCTTCTGGTCCACCCCGTCACAGATGAGGGGTCTAGGGGGGTCACAGTCTACTTACCTGGGAAGGGAGAGGTGAGTGAAGATGGGGGGGGAGAGAGAGAGAGAGAGAGTGAGGGGAGAGCTGACTTGGATGCAGACAGACAGAGGGAAGGTCTGACATGGAGACCAGGGTTCCCACGGCTCCTTAAAAAGTCTTGAAAGTTCATAAAATAAAATCAGGGAAATTAAGGGGAAGTTAATTTGCTTTAGGTATTAAATTTGCAGATGGTTCGTTTAAGGCTGATGGGGAAAATTGTCACGCACAGTGGCACGGCACGTGAAACATCTAATTAGCATGTATTTGTTTGTTTAACTTAGAATTACACAACGAGAATCATTAATATACATTTTATGTAACATTCGCTAGCTACAGACGTTGAAGTCTAGCTGCGTGTCATCTTTTTGTTGTCGTCAATAGCCAAAATGTGGAAATGCAAGTTGAATGAAAAATGGTTGGAGGACGATACGTTTCGGAGGTGGTTGGCGCCGGCAGGAAACAAGTAGGAGGCAAGGTGCAATTTGGTGGACCTAGACCGTGAAATTAAGAGAGCAGCAGAGCTACGCCACATGTCTTGGGGAGAGTTTGGGGTGGTGTTACGAAACGATGTTGGGGGGATATTGAATGGCTAACGTAGGAGCTACCCTACAGCTATGCAGTGTTTAGCGTTGCCATCAGCCGTCAACCGTTATGGAATGCCCCCTTTGAAATAAATGACTGCTGCTACACTACTCGCGTTGCGTCATGTCCAGTGGCACCATCCAAGCTTCATGAAACGCTGAGGTTCAATTCTTAACGGCCGATTCATTCTGTCTTGTGAATTGAAATAAGAAAGATTGATTTTTGGTGGCGGATTGGGTGTATTAATTGAAAATTCATACAAATATTGGTAACTCATATTGGCCTATTATGTAGGGAAAAATTACAGAGGGGAGAACCGACCTGGAGTGTTGGGGAAATCCCACATGTTCAGTCAACCTCGTGACACATCATCCTCCTGCCTTATGTCGCCCTGTTATAGGTCTGGTATGACGTCCAGACATTCCAGAGGCATGATGGAGCTCTGCACCTCCATATCCCCGTCACCATGAGTACAGTGAGTCCTCCGTTGTTCTCAGAATTAACATGGTTCCACATCCATAAACCCTCTCAGCCCTCAAACAAGTGTTCTCCTTTCTCACTCGTCTTGTTTCACCTTGTCCCTTTAGATTCCAGTGTTCCAGCGAGGAGGTTCCATTATCTGCCGGAAGAACCGCATTCGCAGGTCCTCGTCCTGCATGGAGAACGATCCCTTCACCCTCTACGTGGCCCTGGACCCACAAGTATGACCAGTTTACCTCATCACACCGTCACAAGGATATCAGTACCGTTGTAGTCTGTTGAATGTTTCCATGGTTACAGGGCAACGCAGAAGGAGAGCTCTACGTAGACGATGGTCACACCTTTAAACACGAGACGGACCAGCAGTTCATCCACCGGCGCCTAAGTTTCACTTCAAACACCCTGTCATCCAGGTCTGTCCCTCCCCTAGTAACACCATTCCTCCAGCCAGGTTATATTCTCCTGGGTTTCTATGTCAAGTGTAACTCTTCCTTTGCTGTTGCTACAGTGACCTTTCTCCGGACTCCCAGTTCACCACAGCCTCCTGGGTAGAGAAGGTGGTCATCCTAGGAGCTCAGGAACCCAAGGCTGTTACCCTCACATCGTCAGGTTAGCGTCGTACCATCCATTCCTTGTTAGGGCAAAGCAGAGTTGTCTTTACAGGTTGAGTAGAGGACAGTACAATGTGCCTGATGTTCTTCACCCATCCTCCACAGGTGGTGGGGAGTCTAGTGTGGAATTTGAGTTTGACCCGGTCACGTCGGTCCTAACTCTTCGTAAGCCAGATATGAACGCGGGTGTTGACTGGACATTACAGCTGCAGTAACATAAGGCCCACACACATAGATGTCAGGAGGCAAAATGTCTCAAAGACTTTTGGACAAACAAAATGTATAACTACACACACACAGATTCAAGAGAGTGGCTGGGATTTGGAGCCGACACCTGAACAAAATCTGAACAAGGAGACGGTGAAGCTGATCAGTGTTGGTGGAGTGTGACACTCAGGACCAATGGTGTTAAATGGGAGAAATTCTGCACCTCATTATTAAAGTGATGTTGGATCTTCAATAAAAATGCTAATTTTTAAAAACACATACTTTTTTTAGATTGAACAATTGATTACTTTTTCAAGTTTATAAATTAGTTTTTACAATGGTCATCAATATGAATAGACTGTACTGAAGACATGACGTTTGGGACAGTATGGAATAGATCCTTACCTGATCTCAGGCTGGTTTTCCAAGACCAGGGCAGCATTCATCTCATGTAGATGCAGTCTGGCAACGTCTAGCAGCTAGCATCACCCGTATTAGTAATGACACTAAGGATTATATGTTTGAGGAAGCAGTGGTTGAAGACTTCAAAATAGCTTAATATTAGATTTTTCTTCATTTGCAAAAGGTCTATTGATCATTTTTGTCCATGTAGAAGGGGCGTGATTTAAGTAAAATGTCAAAATGATTTGAATTGACGGTTGGATGTCAGCAATAAAACAACTCTTCCAATTTGCTTCACTTTTTGTTTATTAGAAAATGAACAGTTCATTCTACAGTATACCATGTCTATGTACATTAATATAACATACAGCTCCGGAAAAAATTAAGAGACCACTGCACCTTTTTCTTTCCTTTCCAAAAAAGTTGAAAAGGGAAGTTTTGAGTGAAGAACAAGCATTCAGTTTGCAGTGGTCTCAATTTTAACCCTTTTGTTCCTCACTCAAAACTTTCCTTTTCAACTTTTTTGGAAAGGAAAGAAAAAGGTGCGGTGGTCTCTTAATTTTTTCCGGAGCTGTATATTTTGCCATTTAGATTTTTTATCATATATTTTAAAATGATGTCCATGTTCAAGTTTTCATTGCAGTCAGTCTGATGGTATGATACGTGTTAGAGTTGGTATAGTATCACAGTTGCTGGTGACAGTATTTGATATCACAGCCTTAATGTGGTTCTCCATCGCGGAGCTGTTAAAGCCCCTCTGAGGTCCCAGAGTCAACAGAACCCAAAAGCTTGTTTCATTTTGGTTTGGTGTACACAATACGGGTATATGTCCTCCCAATTGTCATAGCACTGCTGAAGCGTTATTACAGCCTGGGTTCTACCCATAGCAGACGGGCTGGGAGTCCCAGAAAGACGGTGCACATTGGTCTGGCACAGTCTCATCACACTGCAGTGACTCCTGCAGCAGGTCGGGCGACTGGATGCTGATTGTGAGGTGGACTGGTGGGCATGCGCTTCCTACACTGTGTATCGACTCGCCTGAATTCCTGGTTCAGCTAGCAGTGTGATTACAAAGCAGCGATGTTTGGTGGCTCATGTTTCGAATGATGCGTGTCCCAATTTGACTCTCCCTAGGTCCTTTGAGTTACTGCCATGAGATAAGGTTCTTACTGCAGATTGAATGCCACAAAAATTGTGAGCAAATTGGTAACGTTTTGGGGCAATTAGAGCAGCAGTTCATTTCGGATGATGACGGTTTGCTATTATAAAATCAGCATTGTTTCCACATCTGGTCTGAGCAGAGTGTATCTAGGAAAGGTTTATAGTTCCTGTCAGATATCAGGTGGCTGAGTGAGGAACCTCATCAGGTTCTCGAAGGCAAGGAAGGTGATGGCGTTAACGGGGAAGGCCCTCAGACTGTTCAGTAGGAGCCCGTTAAAGAAAACCCTGATCCCCTCCTCCTTCAGACTCATACTCATACAGTGAAGGACCCCCCGGTAGAACCGACCTCCAGCGCCAGACATCTGCAGCCGTGCCTTCACCACATCCATGGGAGTGGCAAAGGCCCAAGTCACCACACCAGCCACCCCACCTGCCATCATAACTGCAAATGTACCTGAAGACAGAAACACAATGATTATTATGGTTGGTGCATGACCAACAGAAGTCTCAAACTATCAGCAGTTAATGTTAAAACCTACTGTCATACGCTCTTTTATAACCCATTCTAGCCTGGCCTTTTGAACTATAATGACACACACAGTTGTCTTTATTGCAATGTTATTGCACAATTGGGGTTGAAAACTTGCTGGTTCTATTCTAATGTGAAAAGGTGAAAATGTGTTTTGCATTTGACCCTAATTGCTCCTGTATGGCTGGACAAAATGTACAGAAATCTTATGCGATCCACTGTACAATCAAAAGAGAAACGAATATAACAGAACTGCCCTCCAGCTGACCTGGCTGTTGGCCTTCTTCAGTTAGAAACCTGCAGGAGATCTCATACGGTAAAAAGTAGAGTCCATAGCAGGGCACATCTCTTAAGGCAAGAGCCCACCCTCCTCGGAATAATCCCCTTGGACCATCCTCCCTCAGGATAAGGGTCACACAGTGAGCGGGACCTCGATACCGGTCACCACCGATCCCAGGCCAGCCCGTCTGGCTCTGAAGGCGTACTTTCACCAGGTCAACAGGGGCCATTACCGCCACCTGGCACCGAAAACAAGCTTCATCTTCCAAAGCCGACATAACCATGTGATAGTTCAAGGTCATCTACAGCATGTTCCATATTACCTGTACTAGTCCTGAGAAACAACCAGCTGCAAAGACTGCTGACGCACAGGCAGGGTTGCCTTGGCTACGGTCACTTCGTTGCGACTGGGTTAGGTAGTCCAAAGCATTGCTGTAGGAACCAAAGACTGCAGCATTGCTGATGCCTGTAATCAGGACAGGAAATGCCATGCCCTTAAAGAATCCAGGAATCTTATTCAAGACAAAAATCACAACAAAACTTCAGTTAAACTACAGAACACCCATGAAAAATAATGTAGTAACATTATTTTAAGTCTTACCCCTTCACGAGTGTACGTCCTAGCCACACAGTCAAAAATCCCCTTGAATTTAGCCTGGGTCTGTAGACGCACCTAAATGAGTATAACACACCTGCACATTTAGTGGTCCCCTTGATAAAGATTAGAATGTATTGTATTAAAATATTCCTTTTTAAAAGATGCAGTTTGCGGTCTTAAGTACAAGAAATGCTATTTCTATTTCACAAATGGGATTTTGCATGTGACTTTCACTTTGTGAGATCAGATTTCTTCACACACCTGTGAATTTCCTCCCAAATTGTTCTTGCTAAACAGACTATTAAGGCCCCTTTGGCCTAGAAACTGATTACCACCTCCTTAACATTTACTGGATTCTCAGACTCAAGAGGTTGAAAGCTTTTGAAAGTAGGGATGTACTGATGTTTTTTACAATAAAGGGGTTTATTTACTGATAAAACCATGAAAATAGGAACATGGTAAAATATGGGTCTAGAGATGTACTTTCAACAAAATCAAACAAATGTAATAACTCTCAGATCAGATACAAGAATTAAAATACCCTTGATTATGTATAATACATCTTTTGAATATCTATGGCAATGTACAGATGATTAATTACATATATTAAACCATGTTTTATGTGTGCTGAGATCAGCAGCTTATCCCACTTGACTACCCTGGGTAACCAAATGCTCTCAGTTCCCCACTTGTAACTCTGACTTGAAGGGTCAATGAAGTGCAATTTCTCACTGGGAACTAGAAGCTTCTGATAACTCCCAAAGCACCTGAACGCACTATAAGAACATTCCCGATGTGTTCTTCAAACTTATGAAAAATTTGAGAAAATTATCCTTGCAAGGAGTTCCAATATGTTTGATGAGTTTAGAAAATAAAATTAATATTTGTTATAAAATTATCAGAGCAACTGTATTAACACAAAATAAAAGGTACCAGTTTTTTTGGCATACAATTTAAATTATTTTTTGTATAGTCTTTTGTCACTAATTTTGGAGGTGACTGTAATTATTATGTGACTTGGTTTAAATAAGTGGGTCGGTCTAACTATGAAGTTTGAGTGAGTACAATATTCTTACCTTCACTGTGTCCATTGGATAACCAAAAGCCAGCCCCACTGCCCCTAAAAAATATTTGTATACCCCAGGTGAAATTCAACCACTATACAGAAGGCTATGACAATTTTACTATACGAAGATAGTCTTCATATACATACCAGATATCCATCCGGCTATGAATTCCACAAATGGCATGGTCAGCTTGCTTCTCACACTAAACAGATCAAGCACACCACAGATATGAGTAAATTATCAGTAACTATTGAGTAAACTATCAGTCAGGTACCTAGTGGAGTATATTATCAGCCAGGACCCTAGCTGAGTAAATTAAGTCAGGTACCTAGCTGAGTAAATTATTTGTTGGTTACCTACCTTAGTAAATTATCAGTCAGGTACTTATCTAAGTAAATAAGTCGGTACCTAGCTAAGTAAATTATTAGTTGGGTACCCAGCAGAGTAAACTCAAATCCCTACCGTACATCTCTGCAGAGTCAATACTGTCAGGTGAGTGTCCAAACATCCACATCATTACCATCAGTTAATACTTTAAATGTTTTTATTTTTTATTGCTTATGGTGTACAGCATCTTCATTGGTCCTGGGTAAATGTTTTCCATTCTTTGTATGCTAATATATCTATCTATGTAATAGGTGGGCCCAGAGTAACACCAGGCACCGCTGAGTTATTGCTGGCATACATTTGAATATGTTTGCAGCATAACAATGTGGTTGGGGGTCCAACAGATGCAAACTGTCTCAGTGCACCTTGGAGCACAGCTTCTTTCCTCCAGTGTGTATGTGGAGTGTAAACTTCCTGGTTGAATGAGCATTGTGACAGGAATCAGAAACACTCCAAGAGTTGTGTGTTGGAGCTTACAACATCCACCTGCAGACAGACCAACCTCTTGCTAAACCCAACTTTCACTAAACACTCCTGGCTAAACGAATTGTGATATTTCGACCCATCTCTCTCTCTCTAAAACCGGACATTTTTTAGTAACCTTCTGAAACCAATTACGTTTAATATTAGCTAAAACCACTGACCTAAAAACCTTGTCTTAATAAATCCATCTCTGGCTGCAACAACCACTGGCTGCAACAACCACTGGCTGCAACAACCACTGGCTACAACAACCACTGGCTAAAACAACCACTGGCTAAAACAACCACTGGCTAACTTGTTTTATCATTTCCAGAGGCATCCAGCTGCAACCCTCTCTTGCCTGTCACTAACAAAATGACATAAGATCAAAGATTTGTACAAATGAACAATCAACAAAATATCTCCTAGGCCATTTCAAGCTAGACACCAAAACAAACTGTATTTCCACTGCAGTATCCACCCTCTGCCCTGCCTTACAACTGGTATTCTGGGCACTGCCCAGGAAATTAGGGATCTGTAAAATATCCCTGGAGAATACACATTGAGATGTCAAGACACACAGGTCGCTTACCTTACAGCGTGGGATGCTCTTTTCAGTTTAGCCACACCTACATCAAGAACAGATGGAGACCATTAGAATGAACATGCTTATATTTCCAATACTGAATAAGACAACTACAAATTAAACTGGTAAAACGCTAACATGAGATTCCTGTCATATCAATATACTGTGATTAATATTTCGCCATTTCATTTTTGACAAAAAACCTACCAATATCATATTATTAATAACGATTTGTAGAGAACAGAATTTTGGATAATCATTCTGTCCAGCTATTTAAAATGTGTAAACACTATAGGGCACTGGTTCTGAAAATATGGTATGCGGTGCTCCCTTAAGTGGATATATATTCAGTGAAATATTTTCTGAGGTGGTACACGGTGGAAAAAGTTTGAGAAACACTGCTATAGGGCAATACTCTCTTTCCAAACAAATTTGAGCTGTAGCTAACCAGTCCGGCTAACTACCTGTAGCTAACTACCGCAGCTAGAGAACTGTGGCCACAGCTGTGGAATGCAGTTTATCCTAATCTGCAAATAATTGTTGTTTGAGCTTTCAAATTAAGAAAAGTAAGGAGCCGAATCCATCCAATCCTCATGAACATGCTCCTGGAACCAAACTTACTACAGTCCACTCCCCACATACACAACCCACAATTGGACAAATCTATAACCCTTTCCCACATACACACACAACCCTCAACTGGACGAATCTATAACCCCTCCCCACAAACACACAACCCTCAACTGGACAAAATCTTGCACTTTACATATTTTCTTTAATAATTTATTAATGGTCAGTCTACTATTTTTATACTCAGTCCACTTTTCTAATGTTTTTATTTCCCTTATTCCTTCTGTACACATTGTTGCACCAACAGCCAGAACAAATTCCTTGTTTGTTTTGAAACTTACGTGGCAATAAAACTCTTTCTGATTCTGAAATTTACATTTAAAAAGAGCCTTTCGAAAGACTCATCACTCCGGGGTTTAGAGTGTTGGGTCGGTGGGGCTGCAGCTGCCCTCCCGTTGGAGGACAGATGGTTGCATCTCAAATCGCATACTACATACAGCAACTACGTACTGTGTTCACCGGTGAAGTACGTACAGTAATGGCACTTTTCCACTGCATGGTACTGGCTCGACTCTGCTCGCTTTGGGAGCTTTTCCAGTGCATGGTACCAGCTCGACTCGGCTCTACACGCCTCGCCTTTTTTGCTTTTCCACTGGCCAAGAGTTAGGATAGTAACTGGTACCCGATACTTTTTTATAGTACCTGCTCCGTTGAGGTTCCAAGCCAAAAGGTGATGTGAAACACGGAAGACTTCTGATTTGACAAGAGTGACTCAAAGCGTGCAGAAAAGCAAAAAAGCTGTTCCGCTGTTAGCCACCCAGTGTCAGAGAATGGTTTTATGAGACGAGAACGGCGCATCTGTCCCAGGAGTCCTTGCATTGAAATGGGTTAATTTCAGTGCCAGTGCATAGGACCAGACTCGTAATTTAAGTGATCGTATTTTCCCAAAACTTCTCTCGATTTGGACCTATGCCCTGGCGTTGAAATCAACTCGTTATCCCTGTAAGAGACCCGCAAAGACATTCCATTTTTGTAGCCTACAAAAGGACCTCGTTTTTTAATCTGGGTGTTTCTATAGGCTGTTCTGGCATACATTGCACTGGTCAAAGTAGTAATGTCAATCCAAACAGAAGCAGCCTACCAAGATTTCTAACCATTTTTGCAGTCTGCAATGTATTAAGACAAAAGTTACTGCTCATGCGTGCTTTCTCGCTACTACCGGTATAAATGCTGCCTTGTGTACTATAGGCTACACTAGAGTCAGTCGCCATGGTATTATAGCCGGCAATTATTTATACCTTTTAATTGAGATGGAGGGGTTATGTAGGTTGTTTAAAATGTGTTGGTGTTGAGTTGTTAGGTTTATACACTTGAATCTAACAGAACATTGCAGTCATGTCATTTTTTATACTGCAGGGCGATCATTCTATTATACTTTTTGTTTCTCGAACTGGGTCTGTGACCATGTTATCCAGATTTAGTTTACTTTTGATTTGCCACTTTACGTTCAAAGCTTGTCAATTTAAAAGAAAACTGTTGAGTTCATTCAATAGATTTTTCTGTTCACTGCAGGGTTTACGTTAGTTGGCAAATGCCGGCTTTTCGCAGGTATCAGGCGTAGTTAGTTGTAAGATATCCACCATTGTTGTTCCCGTGTGTGTCGCGTTGGAGGTGGCGTCACGGCAGTTTTCCTGTGATTTCACTATGGGCGGGTACAGGGTACTATCTGCAGTGGAAAACGAATGAGGCGAGGCGTGTAGAGCCCAGTTGAGCTGGAACTAATGGCGCGTTCCATTTGTACTCGGAGGTCGGAATTTCGAAGTTGGAAGTTTCAACTGGAACGCCCCCTCAAATCGGAATTCCAAATCGGAATTCCAACTCGGAAAGGTCGGAGCACCCCCACTAGCCCCGGGTTCGTAATCCAAGATGGGAGCATCCTGTGCCATTTAGCAGACTAGTGTTATACATTATATAGGAAAATTACGTTTATAGTTACGTTACAAAATTCTGAAGAGCACTCGCCTGTCCAGGTTACAGGTTAGGTTACCGGTTACGGAATGGCCGATTAAAAAGTGGTCAAAACTTCTATACAATGAAAAACATTGTATATATTCTGAAGGGGCAAGCACAACAAAGGCTTTAACGGGGGCGTCCATCTTGATTTCCGACTTGGACTTTTGGAACGCGATCAACTTGGGTTAACTCGGATGTGACGTAATTCACAGTTCTGACTTCCGAGGCAAATGAAACGCGGCATAATCGGTGGAAAAGCTCCCAAAGCGAGTAGAATCGAAGAGAAGTGACTAGAGTTGAGCCGGTGTTACGTTTTAAATGGTGTTCGGATTAACTGGTGACATTTCCAGATGTGACGTAGGCGTGGCATGAGAATCCTTGGGCAGGAATAATTGCGTAGGTGGATGCCAGTTGAAAACGATGCAAACGTAAATAAATCGTTCAAATATTCATTTTGTCATTCTTATTTGTGTCATAATCGCGTTTAATGTGTTTGTCCTTAGACTACGTATAGCCTATACGGGAAACAGTTTGAGATGTTTGTTGACGCTGCAGTTTGAACGCGGAGTGGATACGGTTGTTAGTTGTGGTAGAGTGCAGTGCGCACAAATTAACTTGTGATACAACATCTGCTTGCATTGCATATTGAACTTGAATTTGTGCATCATGTTAACATGTGTAAACTCAGTTTGTGTTTATTACCCCACACCTGTTGTGTTGCCTATGTTGAGGATTTGATTTTGGTAGGTGTAAATGATGAAAGGATATGAATATGAAACATGACCGATGGTAGATGCAGATGTTGCATCACAAATTAATTTGATGTTGTATTTGATGTTGCACCTTTCCCTATCCTGCGATTTGAACGTCTCGTGGGCCGCCTATGAAGGTAAAACAGCGACGTAAGTTTTGTAGGCGTAAAAATGATTTGCAAACTTGTAATTAGTTTTGCAGTTGTAAAAATTATTAGCATACTTTAAAACATTTTTTACCTGGGCTAAAATTAGCTTGTTCCTGTGATGCCATTCTAACCTTCAACTGACCTTGAATTGAAGGGATCTCACATGGCTTCAATTAAAACATGCAAACTAATCAATCTATGCTATATGTAGAGCACTTGTTCGGAGACATTGTCCAGCTATTGGGAAGTGGACATGCTCCACAGTTGTGCATCCGAAACAGCAGGATACAACATCATGTGGTGTGTTTGAGTGCAAGGTAACAGTTTTCTCTCTTGTGGCCATCAATCATCAACAAGTTAACATAATTATACTTAGATGAATGTTATTAGCTTGCAGAGCAGATCTTGCAGCAAGAAACTGTCCAGTACGCTGTGGACCAGGAGGGTGTGGCAAAGTTAAGGCTGGACATAACAATGTCCTTGTTAAATGACACAGGTATGCAGTACTCTACCAGGTATACTTAAATGTCGTGTCTGTTAGACTATATTAATGCCTTTATCATATTTTAAAGATGACCTCTCCCAGCTCTTGTCGGGCTTGTGGAGAGGAGAGCTCAGGGGCTGAAACTGACGACTTAACTGAAGCTTAATTCAGCTGCTGACTGACGCATGGCTGTAAGACTGGGATTCACCTTGGATAGGTTACCTTAATGTCACTGGTTGAACTCTCAGAATCTAACAGTTATTGAATATTTCTAGTTTTCCCTTTCAGATTGAGTGCACCACCTGTGGTATGTGGTACCACACAGTGTGTGTTGGCCATCCCTCCACAAAGGGGGACTATTTCTGTAGGGGCTGTACACTTTAAAATAAAGTAATTGATTTTATAACTCTTTGTTGTTGTCTTTTCCTTCAGTCACAGTAGTGTCACTCCTTACAACTGTAAGATAACTTAGAGCTTGCATTGCATATTGAACTTGAATTTGTGCATCGTGTTAACATGTGTAAACTCAGTTTGTGTTTATTACTCCACACCTGTTGTGTTGCCTATGTTGAGGATTTGATTTTGGTAGGTGTAAATGATGAAAGGATATGAATATGAAACATGACCGATGGTAGATGCAGATGTTGCATCACAAATTAATTTGTGCGCACTGTACCACAATTAACAACCATATCCACTCTGCTTTCGAGTTGCAGCGTCAACAAACATCTCAAACTGTTTCCCGTATAGGCTATACGTAGTCTAAGTACAAACACATTAAACGCGATCATGACACAAATAAGAATGACAAAATTAACATTTGGACGATTTATTTACGTTTGCAGCGTTTTCAACAGGCATCGATACAGTCACTTACACGATCATTCCTGCCCAAGGATTCTCAGACCACGCCTACGTCGCATCTGGAAATGTCACCAGTTAATTCGAACACCGGTACCATGCAGTGTAAAAGTGCCATAAAAATAGTATGCAAGATCTAATTTCACGCTTATGTTTCATGTATGATTTTAAGACCAATGTAGGAATGTATTTTTTTACGCTCCTAACAATACGTACGCTTAACCTTTTGGCAGATATCTAACTCCATAGTAGTATTCGGAGCTATTGGGACGTCTAACCTCGTCATAAAATTGCGTCTCACATTCAAGTTTGAATATTTAGCTAGACACCGTTAAGCATTGTGTTGAATTGACCAACGTTTTTTATTGAAAGTTTATTGAAAGCATACACGAATACATACTTCGAAAATCCACCAGAAATAGTAGACCATCCGGGCATATTAGGCAAACTATTTTCAGCATTTGAGACATACTAATCTTCTGTTACGCGATTTGAGTTTCAGCCATGGACACTTACATAATACGCGTTAGAGAACACATTGGAGAAAATGGGGTACAATATAGACCTATATAGTCTTAAATCGAGTGATTGAAAACTGTAGATAAGCGTGAAATTAGGTCTACCAGTACAGTGGGAATTAAATATGTATGGTACTTAAGTCCTAGGTAAACGATGATAGTTAAAATGATAGAAAACGGAAACTAAGAAAGTCGGGAAATATAAATAAAATGTACGGTAGGGACATAATGTAGCATTGCGCAATCCTTTGCCTCACATGCAGGCTACTAATTTGGTTTACCATGTTTCATCCCTTCAAATAAATGCTTTGCAATTTAAATTCTACATAATGGTACTGTACGTAAGATTTCTGAAGTTAGAAATGTTCTAATTCCTGTGGTGCCTGTTATGGGACTATTCTCGAAGAAGAAATTACAATTCAAATTTAGTTGGCCATACACGACTATAAAACATTGTCGCTTGAGTACGCTACTTACATTATGCGATTTGTCTGGATGATCTTTACGTCTGCGACCAGTCTGCTCACAAGCTTAACAATGCCATTTACAGACCTTTCCCTATCCTGCGATTTGAACGTCTCGTGGGCCGCCTATGGAGGTAAAACAGCGACGTAAGTTTTGTAGGCGTGAAAATGATTTGCAAACTTGTAATTAGTTTTGCAGTTGTAAAAAATATTAGCATACTTGAAAACATTTTTGCGAACGTGTGATTCATTTTGTTGTTGTAAAAAGGTTTTGCATACTTGTATCTAACTTGATATTTCGAATCATGCAAGTCATTAATCACACTTGCCAATGCAAAATACGCAGGCACGGCTAGACCTGTGACTAAACGATTTGAACTTGTAAATCACAATCTGCAGTGATACGTTTTACAGCGTTTGCAAGGCAGAGATACCCATGAGGACTCTGATTGGCAGACCCTAGCTTTTCCAGACCAATGAACTGAATGCATGGTTAGAAAAAACAATCCCAGTAGACTATGGAACATGCTGCGCCACTACATTTAAGCATACTCAAAAGTATTTAGACAATATGCTTCACAGCTGTCTCGTATGAGGCATGTGTGTTTGCATCATTAGTACATGCTGGAAAGAGCTGTCAATGTCTAATCTTGATTTGAGACTTTGCACTGGGAATTTTGGCTGCTGGTGTCTGACAACACAAGGACCAAAGAACTGTCAATGCAATTCAAACTTGCAATCATCATGCAAATGAATCACAATATCAAAGAAACTTTAGCTAAAACATTAGGCCTGCCAATATCAAGTGTTGGATACATTAACTAGAAGAAAGAAATCACTAATCAGCTCAGCAATGGCAGATTTCCTGCTAGTCCAAGGAAGTCTTCAGTGGACCTACAGTGGATGGCCAAAGAGCTCCAGGAGGTAGGAGGGGATGTGTCACCCAGTACCATTGACTGAGGACTTCACCAACTGAACTGCAGCAGTAGGATGAAGTCTGATGTGTACAGAAGCATCTTGTTGGCTCAGATACAACCAAATGCCTTGAAACTCATTGAACATCATTTCACCTTGCACCAGGATAATGACCATACTGTTAAATTAACATTATTTAACATACTGTTAAAGCAACCAAGGAGTCAGTGCCAAGATGAGGAATTTTCTTTACTGGCCAAGTCAGTTACCTGACCTTACTCGCATTGAGCACGCATTCTAATGTGCTGGAGTACAGAGCCAAAACTAAACCGGCTGGGGTATGTGGGTAATTGGGTTTAGGTGTTGTGTGGGTAATGGCTGAGGTATGTGGGTAATTGTGTTTAGGTGTTTTCTGGGTATTGTTTATGTATGTGCGTAATAGGGTTTAGGTGTTGTCTGGGTAACGGCAGAGGTATGTGGGTAATAGGGTTTAGGTGTTGTCTGGGTAACGGCTGAGGTATTTGGGTAATTGGGTTTCAGTGTTGTGTGGGTAATGGCTGAGGTATGTGGGTAATTGGGTTTAGGTGTTGTGTGGGTAATAGGGTTTAAGTGGTTTGTGGGTAATGGCTGAGGTATGTGGGTAATTGGGTTTAGGTGCTGTGTGGACTGAGTTAAAGCAGCCAAATATAAAACACACCTGCACTATTTGTAAATATTCCCCAAACAGATTTAAATAAACATTTTACACACCATCTACATTGATACATAACATCCCAGAGGTTCTCAATTGGATTCAGGTCTGGGGAATGTGAGGGTCAGTCAATGGCATCAATGTCTTCGTCATCCAAGAACTGCCTACACACTCTGGCCACATGAGGCCGGGCATTGTCCTGCACCAGGAGGTACCCAGGGCCCAATGCACCAGCGTAAGTTCTGACAATGGGTCTGAGGATTTCATCCCGGTACCTAACAGCAGTCAGGGTACCGTTGGCTAGCATGTGGAGATCTGTGTAACCGTCCAAGTATATGCCTCCCCAGACTATCACTAAATCACCGCTAAAACGGTCATGCTGGATGATGTTGCAGGCAGCATAACGTTCACCACAGTGTCTCCAGATTCTTTCACTTCTGTCACGTGCTCAGTGTGAACCTGCTGTCATCTGTGAAGACAACGGGGCGCCAATGGTGGACCTGCCAATTATGGTGTCCTCTGGCGAATGCCAATCGAGCTGCATGGGCTGTGAGCACAGGTCCCACTAGAGGACGTCAGGCCCCCATGCCACCCTCATGGAGCCTCTTTCTGACAGTTTGGTCAGAAACATGCACACCAGTAGCCTGCAGGTACCGCCTCATGCTACCAGTAGTGACAAGGACACTAGCAAAACTTGAAAAGAATCAGTCAGGAATGCTAAGGATAGAGCAATTGTCTGTGGCCACCACCTGAAAAACCATTCCCTTTTTGGGTGTTGTCTTGCTGTTGCCTCTCCTGTGCACCTGTTGTCAATTTCATTTGCACCAAAACATGTGATATTGATTCACAATCGCTTATGCTTCCTAACTGGACAGATTGATATCCATTAAGTTTCATTGACTTGGTGTTATACTGTGATGATTGTGTTCCCTTATTTTTTTGAGCAGTTTACATTGAACATAACAATAATGATTCCACAGTAAAGACTGCTGAGTTACTGCCTTCATTCTGTAAGTTGATGACCTCCCTAAACACAACCAGTAGGTTTACTCTAGTTGTCCAAATCATTCCAAGAACAAAATGGGTGAGAAACAAATTTCTACAGCAGTTTTTAGTACTGATCTCTAAATACAATATGCAGATTTCATTTGCAATTTCATGCATGTGGAAATGCATTGCTTTTCTCATACCTGTTTACCTGTGACCTTATACATCTGACACACCAACTAACCCAGGGGTGGGCAAACTTAGGCCCGGGAGCCGATTCTGGCCTGCGAGGCAATTCCATCTGGCCCGCAGTAAGTAATAAAATAGGGAAGTAAAATATAACTCACCAGCCCCTTCTTATACATCTAAAATCTGAATTTTAATCATTTAGACATTTTAAGGGGCCTACTGTATAAATGATTTAATTATTGCCCTTTTCTGGACTGCAAATCATTAATGATTAACAAATTACAAAACAAATGTGTCTCTCCATTTCATTTCCAAATCTTTATGGGGCCCGAGCAAAAAAGTTTGCCCTCTCCTGATGAACCCTTAACCCCAATGACACTGCCCTCTAGTGGTGAAAAGTGACAGCCCAAAATAAACAACTAGACAGCATAAAATACCAAAATGGGTCTTACACAATGTTTGTTTTTTTGACAGACATTATGGGACCCATTTTCTTTAATAAGTCAACTGAAGTTTGCCTAAATACACCTGAAAGTACTTGTCAAGACATGCAGGAAAGAAGTTCTATGGACAGATTAATCAAAAGTGAATGTATTTTAATGTTACATTTCGCTAACACTGAACAATGCGTTCCACAGTATTGAACCATATCAAAGGCATGGTCGTGATCATTTTTAGGATGCTTTGCTGCATATGGATGATTTTGTTTTAGAAACCCTTTCCCAATAATTAACCCATTTTGCACCCTTTCAATTTCCAACTTGTGTGTATGGCCCTTTCTCATTGCTTCATAGCAGGTTTGGGAAAGTCAACACTTCTCGCTCATCCAGATTTTTGCTAGTTGACAGGTGCTGGAGTCAAACATTCTCCAGGCCACAATTTAGCTCAGAGATTCCCAACCCACCACAAGGAGTTACTAGAGCACAGCGAGACAAGGCAGCCCTGACTGACATCCAACCGTTCATCCTCGGAACCACTAAAACATTTTGCGCTGCCCTTTTCTGGCCCCCTGGGCATTGTTGGTATGTCACAACCAGGATTCAAACACTTGGCCAGAATGATGCAGCAGTACTGTGAGGCATGTACCAGAGGATTCTAAAAGAGAATGTCAGGTGATATGCCCTTGAGCTGAATCTACAAATGTGTGGCTTAGGGTTTTCTCTTCCTCCCCTTGCTTTACCGATCCACTGAGAATTCCAAAGGCATTTATACAAAAGGCATTTTAATTATTATGGTACCTGTTGTTGCATGCTTTTGTGAAACATTAGTTATTCTTGGAAAAAGTATATTTCGACTTAAAACTACAATTTTGAAAAATCCAAACGTATTACCTGCATCTTACTTTTTAAAAGGATTTGGAAAGTTATTTTTTGCACCCCAGGAAAATTTACATTTCATCATATAACAGCTTATAACACATCTGTTTGTGAAATAAAGATGTTACTGACCTAGGTGGGTTTAATAGAAAGGAAAAGTCAAAGAAAGAGGGGCATGACTTAAAATGGCAAATATATTAACATTTAAAATACATTTTGAGATCCACTTGGCCTTTTCAGTATTAAGCAAACCATAGTGCCTTCGCCTGGATCAGAAAAGAATGGGGGTGTCTCCATGACGGAGGTTTCTTGTTTTTGTGGGGTCTCTGATTTCTCCAAGTATATCCAGCTGCAGCCGCAGCACGACCGTGACGGAAGTTGACACCTCCAAATATGGTTCGTCACAGAAGAGACGGCGCCCAAAACGTGATGACGTTTATCTCGGCCGCTTGGCCCACGTATAAACCACGCTCATTATCACTGTTAGCGGGAAGTAAAGCAGCTGCAGATCGTAGCAGTTTAAAAACACATTAAATGTTATTGAAGGTAGCTTTTTTAACAACTATTAAGCAAAGACATAAGAACCTAGACAATGCATTTTGAACCACAAAAATATATGGTATGACTTTCAGCGCAAATAATGTGGTGTAATCAATGAATGAATGCAAACAAAACGTGGCTTACGAAAACAAAATTTCAATAAACATAAATATAATTATTTTAACTATTAAGCAGAAATAATGAGGATAAACTTTTTAGCCTATTTGCTAAAAATATATTTATACATAAATGTTGATATTTATGATGTTAATGTGAATAATTGAATAACTTTTGCAAACTTCAAATCATGAGATCATTAAAGTTTCAATGCATTTAACATTAGCTAATTTGAGACTAAAAGTGATGTTTTCAAGTTATAGTAGGCCTGTGTAGTTTGGTATATTATTGATATGGACTGAACCCCCATCCACAATTGTGATTAATAATTGTCTACTTTTTACACCGCATTATGGGGCACAATAATGAACTAAACCATTCAAATTTATTATTTGATTTCTCATGACTGGGGGTCCATTACAAAACCTTTAATGGAGTCTTCATGCATTTAATATCCTGTTCTTGTTCAGGATGGATGATTCATACTTGTTTGTGAAGTAAACATCCAAATTTACTCTTCAAAATTGAAACAACTATATAAACATTCAAAAAAGCATTTCAGGCCTAAAGCTCCCAGCCAATTACTTCATCCCTCTCTCCACATTGTGCAGTACTCTTCCCAGTGTCCTGTAGTGCTTTCAATGCTGTATTGAAAAGTACCATTCAAAAGGTTTATAATATTGTATCAAACTGCAGCAGTTGCCTAGACAATCCAGGTGAGTTTTTTTATAACACCCATTGTACAACATAAATGTACAGTGGTGCTCAAAATTTGTGAACCCTTCAGAATTTAATATTTCTGCACAAATATGACCAAACACAGATTTTCACAAGTGCTAAAAGTAAATCATGAGAACCCAATTAAACAAATGAGACAAATTTTATACTTCACTTATTTATTAATTGAGAAATTATCCAATATTATTATCTGCGAGTGGCAAAGGTATGTGAACCTTTGCTTTCAGTATCTGGTGTGATCTCCTGATGGTGGACTCATGAACCTTGACATAAGCCAATGTGGGAGGCCTTTAGCTGCTTAGAAGTAACCGTGTTCTTTGTGACCTCGCGGACTATTACACACCTTGCTCTTGGAGTGATCTTTGTTGGTCGACCACTCCTGGGGAGGGAAGCAATGGTCTTCAATTTCCTCCATTTCTACACAATCTGTCTGACTGTGGATTGGTAGAGTCCAAACTCTTTAGAGATGTTTTTGTAACCTTTTCCAGCCTGATGAGCATCAACAACTCATTTTCTGAGATCCTCAGAAATCTGTTTTGTTCCTGCAATGGCACACTTCAAAAAACTTGTGAAGATCAAACTTTGATAGATCCCTGGTGGCCCTGCAAATGAGACATAAGGCCAGGGTACCTGCCTGCCCTGTGACAAAATGGACACTGGAAATCCATAAGACCAATCGTCTGAGCTCTGGGCATGCTCCAGCGTGGAATGTTGTGTTGTTGGTCTATTGGAGAATAAAATATAATTTAAATTGTAGTGAGTTTCATATTTGATATAACTAACTTCAAAACAAGCAGCAATGGACTGGACTGTATTAGCCTATGGGAGAAAGCTGGTCATACTTCCTCCCTTTAAAAGGTTTAAAGAGAAACTAAGGACAAAAACAGTCAATAATTTAAAACTGCAGGGTTCCAATATGATTTAAAAACCCAAGGCTAGAACTGCATGGCTCAGAACATGAACATTCTACCCCAGACTCCACACAAACCCCAATCAAGAGGCTCTGTCCCAAGTACATAATTGCATCCACCTGGGTTACCTGGCTCCACCCATCAATAAATGTATAATGTTCCTTTAAAAACACACTAAAAGGAATAATTATAATAAATAACACTGCATACATACATACAGGTGCTGGTCATTTAATTACAATATCATCAAAAAGTTTATTTATTTCAGTAATTCCATTCAAAAAGTGAAACTTGGATAATGTATACATTCATTCCACACAGACTGATATATTTCAAGTGTTTATTCCTTTTAATTTTGATGATTATAACTGACAACTAATGAAAACCCCAAATTCAGTATCTCAGAAAATTAGAATATTGTGAAAAGGTTCAATATTGAAGACACCTGGTGCCACA
>JACXGI010009970.1:0-28991 GCA_016801175.1 Esox masquinongy | reverse complement strand
CCAAGATTTGACGGTACATGTTCCTGTCCCTCGTCCCTTTGATGCGGTGAAGTTGTCCTGTCCCCTTAGCAGAAAAACACCCCCAAAGCATAATGTTTCCCCCTCCATGTTTCACGGTGGGGATGGTGTTCTTGGGGTCATAGGCAGCACTCCTCCTCCAAACACGGCGAGTTGAGTTGATGCCAAAGAGCTTGATTTTGGTCTCATCTGACCACAACACTTCACCCAGTTCTCCTCTGAATCATTCAGATGTTCATTGGCAAACTTCAGAGGGGCCTGTACATGTGCTTTCTTGAGCAGGGGGACCTTGCGGGCGCTGCAGGTTTTCAGTCCTTCACGACGTAGTGTGTTACCAATTGTTTTTTTGGTGAATATGGTCCCAGGTGCCTTGAGATCATTGACAAGATCCTCCCGTGTAGTTCTGGGCTGATTCCTCACAGTTCTCATGATCATTCCAACTCCACGAGGTGGGATCTTGCATGGAGCCCCAGACCGAGGGAGATTGACAGTTCTTTTGTGTTTCTTCCATTTGCGAATAATCGCACCAACTGTTGTCACCTTCTCACCAAGCTGCTTAGAGATGGTCTTGTAGCCCATTCCAGCCTTGTGTAGGTCTACAATCTTGTCCCTGACATCCTTGGACAGCTCTTTGGTCTTGGCCATGGTGGAGAGTTTGGAATCTGATTGATTGATTGCTTCTGTGGACAGGTGTCTTTTATAAAGTTAACAAACTGAGATTAGGAGCACTCCCCTTAAGAGTGTGCTCCTAATCTCAGCTCATTACCTGCATAAAAGACACCTGGGAGCCAGAAATCTTTCTGATTGAGAGGGGATCAAATACTTATTTCACTCATTAAAATGCAAATCAATTTATAACATTTTTGATATGCGTTTTTCTGGATTTTTTTGTTGTTATTCTGTCTCTCACTGTTCAAATAAACCTACCATTAAAATTATAATTTCTTTGTCAGTTGGCAAACGTACAAAATCAGCAGGGGATCAAATATTTTTTTTCCCTCACTGTGCTAGTATACATGTGCTGCTCAGTCAACCCATTCAAAAGTTCTATAGTGTTGTTGAGTATTATTTTTATCATGTTTTAATGCCATCTTCAAACAAAAAACATTTTAAATGTTATTTTTATTAGTGTAAATTTCTTTTATATGATATTATGGTTCTCACTCATTTTCTTTCAGTGTGAATGTGGAAGTGTAAAGGGTGTGCACAACCAGTGTCATGTAGGTCCCGTCTCTTGCACCATTAGAAGTTAAAGCAGCCACATTATGGTCATAGTGTACGTTACCCATGTACATGTTAACGATCCATGCACTTTTAAGTCCTGGAATGCCTTACCTGTGCACCAAAGTAAGGTCCACTACATAGAGGTGCCTCAAAATCGCATAAAGGTAGCAATATTCAGTTGTGATCTATGTTCTTGTAATGATTTCACATGAGAAAAGGATTATTTCAACAGCCATCTCAAGAGTAATGAGATCTTGTATGTATCACTTGTATGTTTCTAGGCTGTTCTTTTCAGACAAATGTATATGGTACCTTTAATTCTCATAAAAATAGAAAACATTACACTCACACGTGGTTGGATTTTAAACCTGGAGTAGTCAAAACTACTAGAGTATATTTACCATTAGATGAATCACTTGCAAATAGTCAAGAAGAGGAATGTCTTTGAGATGATGCTTGTGCTTCTTCTGATTGGCATTCTACCACTGAAGGCTTAGCAAGGGCTACTGAGCAAAGATTTGCAATTTTACTTAAATTGGAACACTTGATCTATATGCCAAGCTCAGCTGTTGGTGAGTATTTAGGGGAACTTCACCATTTGATTGGTTCTGCCCCTACCCCTTTATCTAGTGACTTTGTTAGTGATATCTTTCATCAATATACGTTGATCAATCAATCATTAAAGAAATTGCTATTGCAGTTTGTTCAGGCAATCCTGTTCAAAAGCCTATTGAATAACGGGGCCCCCTTAGCACTGCTTATCAGCGTAAGCAGTATTGCAAAAAGCACTGCTGTGTTATAGAGGCAATTGAATACATATTCAATGCTAAAAAGAGACACTTTCGAGTATGTCCCACTTTCCAGTATGTCCTTACAGCAGCTTTTAAGTAGACAGGAAATTGTTGATGTAGTTGTTGAGAATCATAGAGGACAGCAGCATATTTAACAGTTTTCTTTCTGGAGAAGAGCTAAGGACACTCTTAAGTGTTTATGTAGATGATTTTGAGACTTGTAATCCCCTTGGCACCTCTCGGAAAAAATCCAAGTTTTGTGCTGTTTATTGGGTGTTGGCTAACCTGCCACCTGGGTCGCATTCATCCTTATGATCCATCTATTTAGCAGTTCTGTGCAAGAGCAACGACGTAAAAACCTATGGTTACAATAAAGTCTTAGAACCTCTTCTACAAGATCGACAAACTCTGGAGGAACTTGGTGTTTATATCCCTCTTGCTGGTGCCTCTGTCAAGGATACAGTGCAAAGTGTAGTGGCAGACAGTCTCGGAGCTCATGGCATAGGCGGTTTCATTGAAAATTTCTCAGGAGATTACTAGATTTTGCACAGGAAAGAATTGAGATATTCAGTTTCATAACTTTGCATCTGTTGCTTTAAACTTGAGAACAAAAGAGCTTTGTGAGGCCCATGTAAAATAAGCTCAGGAAACTTCTACAAACGTTTGTGTTGTGAAGAAAGACTGTGTTTTCACCAGGAACTTATTGCATTTCCACGACATCTCTGGGTATCCTCCAGATGTCACTCAGGATATTTGAAGGTATTGTCCCAGTTGAGGTGGCTCACTGCTTAGCATTACTTGTATCAAGACAACTCTTTTCATTAAATGACCTGAATAAAGCTATTCTTAATTTTCCTGACAAGTGGACAGACAAGATAAACAGACCTCACATAGTACCGCACAGTTTCTCTAGCAGAAAATCAGTAGGTGGAACCACTCATGAGAACTAGTGCTTGATAAGATTCTTACCATTTTTGATCAGCCCCCTTATACCTGAAGATGAGCCAGAGTGGCTTGTGCTTATGAATCTAAAAGACATAATTGAACTAGTTGTTGGACCTGTAACGTAATTAAAGTAATTGAGCACAGGCACAGATGCAAAGAGTTGTTCCCTGTTGTTAGGCTTCTTCCAAAGCACCATCATCTGGAACACTACCGACAGATGATTAGGTTTTTTGGTCCTCTTGTAAGGCTATGGACGATGGGGTTTGAGGCCAAACATAGCTTTTTAAAACAGTTATCAGACACACAAGGTGTTTCAAATATGTGCCTCTTTCATTAGCCTCCAAACATCAAATGGTGATTGCTTACCAATTGAGCTCTCCAAATCTTAACAAGTCTGAACTTGATGTCTCAACTGTCTCCACTCTCCCACTAGATGTACTCAAACAGGAAATAGGTCAAGCCATTAGACAAAGGTACCCAGACACACCTGAGGATCATCTTGCCCAGTGTGTGAGCAGCAAAAGCATAACCTACAGAAGGGGAATGATAGTTGTCCATAAATCAGAATTTATCTGCATTTCACAAATCTGCATTTGTGATATAATTCAGGAAACTGAGCTTAAGTGGCATGTCACTACTTTTCAGGAGAGCCGTTTGTAAGACGGCAAACATTTTCCCGGTATATTTTGTCTTTTTTCCAGAAATGCCTTCTTGAAGTTGTGAACTTTAATGTGACTTAATAACTAACTAGTATGCAAAGTGTAAATATGAATACAATGTAAAACTCAAACCCTTCTTTAACCAGCGAAAAATGCCCAACTTTTTCTGTATTGGCTGAGATAATGAAGGGGCTGGACATGCTGACATACTGAGTTCTGATTGGTCTATCAAGTCACCGGCTTATAACATGACTACTTGGTCAGTATCATTGCGATCCCGGGAACTTCAAACATGAACAAGTGCGAACGTGTTGCTAAACCTCTCAATTACTGCCCTGAATTTAGCTGGCGTTGTTAACAAATCTGAGTGGGAAGAAGTTGTGAGAGAATTCTTTCCGAAGGACAATGATGCCATGACCCTCTCAGACTTGGAAGACGAATCGGACAATGAAGAAGAAACGCCACACTTGGATACTGTTCTAAACGTTGTCAGAGAACGAGAGATGTACAGTGTTGTCACAGATGTTGACCGTGTGATGGAATCGGTGGAATATCCTGCAGCGTATGACAAGGAAATTGACAAAATACAGGCATTTCATTGCAAATGCGGAGATGGCCGAAAAGAAAATACTGGCTCGTCTTGTATGAAACAACTGTCCACAGATTACTTTTACAAACTAAGGGCAACCATGGCATCCATGTCACAGACAATGGAAGTCAACAGACCAAACGTAAATGACATAGGACTTCATATGTAATCAGAGGATTATTCCGTCTGCCGCGAAACATTCCTACATGTATACGGGTAAGTCTAACATTTGCTAACTAGCTACAGAATTCTTTTTCAGAAAGTTGTCAAAGTCTTTTGCATTGCTAGTTATCTAGCTATAGCTACTGACATTACTGTAAACGTTAGCTGGCTAGGTAACAATGTTAACTTACCAGCTATCTAACATTTCCTGGTGTCTAGCTTGTTCATTGGGTAGCTAGCTTTGCCTGATTAGCTATACTTTAGTAAATAATACTGTAACATTTCCTGTATGTTGGCTTTCTATCTGAACCATCAATGCAGATAGCTTGGTGTGTTACAGGGGAGGGGTGATTATGCCGAGCAATTGTTGTTTCCATTGTCTTCACAGAAGTGTGCAAGTCACTTATTTCGGTAATTAGCTACCTGATTGACCAGTCATTCATCGAGGTGTGTGTGTGACTATGACCAGCTATTATGAGTAGACAAAAAAGTGATGTGGACAACCCAGTCCATCAGTACAGTAAGAGTGCTAAACAGCACAGTGGCTGTCCACCTGCACTCAAACTATCTGCACTTACATTGCTGCTAGTATTTATCATGAATCCTGCTGCTAAGCTACTTTACCTTTCACTGTACTGTTTATACCTGATATATCAAGTGCATGTGAAAAAACTTTAATTTAATTTGGTTTGATATAGTGTGTGTTTATTAGAGACTAACCAGACCAGTTTAGCACAAGGTCAGAGTGTCCCCATTTGAATACTTAAGTAGCTGGGTGGGGTTAAGGCCTAAGAGGGTGTGAACTATGCTGAATGGGCGTAAACAAAGACCAGCTCTCTGGCAAGTGTGAATCTTTCAAGGCTTTTTTCTCAGAAATAAGTAGAGCAGATTATCCATTTTTAAAGCAGCATATCTTTCCCATAACTTTATCAAACATGATTGTATTATATACCATTACAAAGCTCTGAATCCGGATCTTTATAAAATGTAAAAAAAGCTAAACTGTGACTATTCCTGAATTCTGTCACTTTCCATGAGAGTGTGTTCCTCATTGTGAAGTAACTGTGTGTGTGGTTGGTACAGAGAGCATTGTAGAGCCTTTGAAGTGACTACACATCCCTCAAGAGATGTCACTAGTTTTCTGTGTGCCTAGATTCTCTTATGATGCTGAGCTGAACATTCAGCAGGCCAATTCAGCTTACCTGGCTAGTGGCACTCTAATTACTCCAGAACCCAAGTTGAAGTTGGCCATCCTTGACGGCTTGGTAGAAGAAATTGTTCAATATAAAGTGTATGCCACTGACAAAGAAATGGAACAGGTTGCCCAGAGTTTAGTCAAGAAACATCCATGCTTGACCGAGTTTGGTTCCGTCACCGGATGTGGTGGATGGAAAACCAGTGTGAAATACAAACTCGCAAACTACCGCACTCGACTTCAAAGACCGGTATGTCCAGAGGTGACAGTAAACAGCTTGAAGCTCAAACCTTCAGGCAAGTCAAGTGTGGCTTATGGTGTTAAAAAGTCAGAAAGCAGAAGTTAGCTTTTGCCCTACATATCTGAAGAGAGAAACTGTAGAGAGCCTCAAGGATAGGCAGAAAGCACTACTGTCTTATGTGAAGAAGAGAAACTACAGAGAAGCCGTGAAGATAAAAATGGAGACAACGTTTGCGTACAGGAAACATGAAGTAGTCCGTGATGGACCCATGGTAGAAGACTTCATGGCCAGATGGCCTGCACTCTTTGAAGTCAGTTAAATAAGTAAGAACCATGCCCATCTCATTGAAAAATGTTTGATAAATGGGATTGGTTGTTGGTGAAGATCAAAGCCGGTGTGAAATGTATAACATATTTGCTAACATGCATGATCCTATTAGTTATCTTGTCATCTATTTTTTTATTCCAGTGCATGATTAAGTTCCTTTCTGCATTTTACCTCAGTTTGCAGCATACACCAGCTGTATTCAGATGACCATCCTTTGTGCTGATGGCCTATTTATTTCTCTACCTTCAGGAAACCATCCGGTTCTTGCTAGTCATGGAGGTATCTATAACCTGCGTTGGCCAGCCCGTACGGCATAACCAGGTATTCGTAGTGGCCCGACGCTGTGCTGAAGGCTGTCTTCCACTCGTCTCCCTCCTGGATCCGCACCAGGTTGTATGCTCTCCGGAGGTCGAGTTTGGTGAAGAAGCGTGCCCCCCTCAGCTGCTCAATGGCCAATGGGACGAGAGGCATCGGGTACCTGTATTTGATGGTGATGTTGTTGAGCCCCCGGTAATCAATACAGGGCTGAAGCCCTCTGTCCTTCTTCCTAATGAAGAAGCTCACTGAAGCAGGGGAAGTGGAATGGCAGATGTGTCCCTGCTCCAGTGTCTCTCTGATATCCTCAGGTATCCTTGGCTTCGTTTTCAGCCACCGAGAGGGGGTAGATCCAGCTTTGGGGGGCGTGGCTTCTGGTATGAGGTCAATGGCGCAGTCCCAGGAACGGTGAGGAGGGAGACACCTGGCTTTCTCGCTGGAAAACACCCCGCCCAAATCCTCGTACTGAGGCAGGATGTTGGCTGGGAGGGCACCCTCCGGGTTCTCCACCTACATAGCTCCATACGTGATGGTTAGGCAGGTCCTCCGGCACTCCGGGGACAATCCCAGAATCTTCCGCTTGCTCTGGGCTATGTTGGGGTTGTGTCTCTGGAGCCACGGAAGACCCTGAATGATGGGGTGTCACCATCACCATCAGTTCCAGTCTCTCTTGATGGCAGCCGTTGATGGTGAGAGTGAGCGGGGACGTCACGTGGGTAATGAACCGGACCTCACGGGACAGCCATCTAAAATCTGGATGGGCATCGAGGACCTCAAACAACGCAACAGCAGTCCGAGAACAGAGACCAAGGAACGGTCGATGAAGCTCCCCGCAGCTCCAGAGTCAATCAGGGTTGTGGATGTATGAGGGAAACCACCAGACAACACCACTGAGCCACAGAAAGTGCTTGCTATTTTATGCAAACACAAGGTGCCACACCTACTGTGCCAGCCTGTGCTGCCTGGCTACTCACCCCCTTGCTGTTCCACGCCTGGGCCGAGGCACACCCCTTCCGGAAGTGCCCTTTCTCATCGCAGAAACCCGCCCCTCTGCGGGATGGTCAAACACGGCTCGAAACTGAGCAATGAAACCGGGAAAGAACCTCAATTCCCCAGACCCGCTGTCCCATAGCACCGTTGCCCATTCGAGAGTGCACCCAGTCAAGAGAGCAATCACCGTGGTTAACGTCTCGTGATCAGTGTACGGCTGATCTTCAAAGTACAATTCACATTGCAGAAGGAAACCACAACAACCCTCGCACTTGTCGTGTAAGGCACTCCGGAGTTCTCTTAACTGGGCACGGCTAGACTCCACACGGTCGGCAATGGGAGGCGCAGTCGCACCGGTTTGCTCAACAGGGCTCTCCCCATCCGACCGTGCTGCCATGTGCAACATCGTCTCACTGAACGCTGTTACCATCTGTCCCTCCATGGCGCGGAGTCTATCCTCGAGCTCCGCCGCACGACCCAGGGCTCCAGCCCCCTCCCCGAGTCCACCCTGACTCATCTCGACTGGGGAAGTGCAGGGAAAACAAAAAGAAAAACCGCAAACAAACAAACCAATTGAAAAACTAAAAAAAAAGTGCCTCTTTGGGGATGGGTTATACTGTGAGGTGCAAGGGTAGCGAGTGCGTAATGGAGAAGCAAAAAACAAAAGTAACAAAACAACACAGACATGAAGGAATCACGTTCTTCTCTTTACAGAAAAAGGCACAGCACCACACAAGTCACAAGTAACATCGACACAATAACCCATGAGGTGCGGGTGAAAATGAGGAACCTAAATAGACATCATAATGGCTAACTGAAAACAGGTGTGCGGGTGTGAAGGGTGCGCTGCTGCCATCTGCTCCAGCCGGTGGTTAGTACACTGGCAAGGTGGAGCACTGGAGCGGGAGAGAGCACGCAGTGCCACGTGGAGCAGCAATTGCAATTGTATTACAGTGTAGTTAGGGGTGTGAGAGAGCGGTTCAAAAGGTTTACCACTTAGAAGGTTACTGGGGGACAGCTAGGGAAAGTATCACGTAATAAAGTTACAGTACAAAATATAGTTAAATAGCATCCCCATTCAACGTCATCCCAACTAGTCTATAAAAGTCTACTAAGTATACCATAAGACACACTATAGCACGAAGGTGTGCTAGGAACTTCTGTTAATGATAGACTCCTAAATATGACTACAACACAACATGTTGGGAGGACTCTTTAACGATGACGAACTCCAATAACTTTTTGGGGACATGGCTATTTATCCTAAAATCAGACATCTAAAACACTCCCCCAAACAGTCATTTGCATTACTTTACCTTGGGAAACACAATGAACACAAAGGACGGGAAATGTCCCATTTAATCAATGCAAAATTATCGAATGGACGAGGCGTTGCCGCCAGTTGTCAGACATGCAACAAGGACAATCATTTCTACAATGTTCTTGTGAAGTGTGATCCATAACTCATGCAGTACAATAAAACATATTAGACTATTCAGCCCTTTGTGAGGAACGGGAAATCCAAACACTACAGATAAATGTCCATATAATCATGCATTTAGTTACATTTCAGTTTACTCAGAGTTTCACACCTCTCCAGGTGGGCTCAGGAGGGTGGGGCTGATGGCACACACCTGGTGTTCCAGATCTTTAGAGAAGAAAATGTTATGCAGGACCCCTGATTAATGACAAGACCAAGGGTGTGTTGGAGACATTTCTCATTACACTACAACACTATCCTCTCTAACCTTATTTCATTCTAATATTAGAAGTACTTTGTACTACTATGGACAATATTTCTATACCGAATGAAATACTAAAAACTTTCTGATTCTGACTAGTGACATGTTCCCAGTTCACATGAGTGCTGAAGACCATGTTCTAATTGGTCTTAAATGTAATCTGATTAAATTGATGTTATAATAAAATAGAAAGCTTATTTTGAACCACTTCTAATTTTAAACTTGTAATAGGTGCTCTTCAAAAATGTCCAGTGCTTCTTGTTTGGTTGACAATTCTACTGACTCTACAGTCTTTATGTATTTTTCTCTTGAGTCCCTAACTGTAAAAACTTAAATAATTCTCTTTGTAGTATTGACACATTTTGCATTGTCTTTGGTAGAGTTTGGATGAAAAGTCCATCAAGACAGCCATTGAGGAGACTACTGTTGGTATCTACATTATCAAAGACCACTCTGCAAGCATGAAACTGGAAGATACAGGAATTGTCCTCGAAGGAGTCAAGGTGCTGTGGGATCTGGAAAACGTGGCATTTGCTGTCGCTATTCTGTTTGGTTTAATATATGCCATGAACCTCAGTTTCCCTGTTGAGCTTCGCTACACCTTTGATGCCTTTCAGAAGGTTTTTATGGAAATGAATGAGGACAGACCTTCTAACAAAGCCCTTATCAGGGCTCAACGTTAACGTTTTTTGCCACTGGTGTGGCCAGTGCGTTTGAACCTTACTTGCTCCAAAAACATTTTTACTGTCCCTCCTTCCAAAAGTTGTAATTTATCAGCATTACAACATATAAACAAATACTTTTGTTACTTAACATGTTTAATTCTTAAGTGCATTCTGGATATATAAAACAAAAAAAATATTTCATCACATTTCTAATTAGAAAAATGAATAAAAAGATAACAGTCAACAAAACATTTGACTTATCAACAAAACACTAACTCATTCATCCCCAGGGAACAAGGTGACTGGTTGGTCCATCTTAGTTACTAGGTATGTAGTTGTTATAAGTCGTTCAATCACCCGGGCATCTACTTTTAAATTCCTGATCAGTACGGTCAAGTGCCCTGAAGACGGATTGCCAGCCACCCGCAATTGTTACACAAATGTAAATCTAAAATGTATATGTTGTTTTAAAAATTGGCACACAATGGTCCTTTGTTGCAATTCCTTTTCAAATGGTGAAATGAGTACTGTATATTGCATGGATTCATTGTCTGATCTAAATATTGTTTTATGTTTTAAAATTTTTACCGCTTTTGTTTGTAAGCTGGTCACTGCAAGGGGATGTAGTGTCAGCAGAATGCCTCATACTATCTTTTAGTTGAGGCTGTTCAAGTCAACAGAGCTGGCATGCACAAAAACAGTTACTGAATTTATTTGCTAAATGTTTTGTACTACTTGTGAACAATCTGTTGGTAAATGTGCTGCTTGTGGGCAGTTTCACTTGTGATCATCAGAACTATTTGAATCAATACTGTTTGTTTTTGCAACAGATATTACTTTTTCCTTCTTTGCTGATTCAAATATATACAGCTCCGGAAAGAATTACGAGACCACTGTACATTTTTCTTTCCTTTCCAAAAAAGTTAAAAAGGGAAGTTTTGAGTGAGGAACAAAAGCGTTCAATTTGCAGTGGTCTCTTAATTTTAACCCTTCTGTTCCTCTCTCACAACCTTCCTTTTCGACTTTTTTTGCACTGGCTGCACCCCAAAAAAGTGTAGGATAGAGCGTCTACGTCCTCCATTGAAAGAAATTGGTTTCTCCAGCACAATGCGGTTCTTGCTGTTATATGAAAGACACATTAGTGACACACATGCACATTATGCTACATACTGTACATTTCTTTCTCTTATTTGTATACAAACATCAAGGTAGAAGGTTTCAGAATTTCATGTTTTCCTGACATGAATAGATTGAGTACTACCTTGTGCATAATATATTTTAGTAACATAATCACCAAAATATCTTGTTAAATATTAAGTAGTTAATCAGGTATAGGATACATGATAAAATCACTTTGAAGCTACAAAAGAAATGTATATTAAGTTAGCTTAAACATATTATGTTAACTTGTGTTGAATTTACCTGATTTCATTGTGTGCTTGACAAAAATAAATTACTTAAATTTAATTAAGAATAATTGTTAATTGTAGGTATTTCATTCGGGTGGAACCGATGTACACATTTGAATCAAGTAAAATCAATTTTCATTTTTGAGAGGATCTGCATAATTTTTTTAATGTAGAGATGCCTAGAGGCCCCGAGCCAGGACCTGAGAGTCACACAGCACAACCAGCACACATACACGTTTTCCACAGTCTGATTCGAACAACGGCAGTAATTTTAACTGCTCAAAAAAATTAAGGGAACACTTAAAACACACATTGGGTCTTGATGAAGGAAATACATTAAAGATCAAAATCTTTACTGTACATTGTGTAATTCATTGAGAACAAAATGGCATAACAACGGTAAAATCACCAACCGATTGAGGGCTGGATTCAAACTCACACCGAAAATCAAAGTAAACAATTGAACTCAACTTGCATGAATTTCATCACGACAACTCAATGTGACTTAGTAGTGTGTATGGCCCCCATGTGCCTGTATGCACTCCCGACAATGTCTGGGCATGCTCCTGATGAGACGGCGGATGGTGTCCGGGTGGATCTCCTTCCAGACCTGGATCAGGGCATCATCAGTGAGCTGGACAGTCCGTGGCACTACTTGGCGACGTCGGATCAGGTCTGGGGATTGTGAGGGTCAGTCAATAGCATCTATGCCTTCATCATCCAGGAACTGCCTACACACTCTGGCCACATGAGGCCGGGCATTGTCTTGCAGCAAGAGGAACCCAGGGCCCACCGCACCAGCGTAAAATCTGATGATGGGTCTGAAGATTTCATCCCGGTACCTAACAGCAGTCAGGGTACCGTTGGCTAGCACTGTGTGGCCCTCTCAAGGATATGCCTCCCCAGATCATCACTGACCCACTGCCAAACCGGTAATGTTTCAGGCAGCAAAACGTTCACCACGGTGTCTCCAGACTCTTTCACATCTGTCACATGTGCTCAGTGTAAACCTGCTCTCATCTGTGAAGAATATGGGGCATAAATAGCAGACCTGCCAATTTTGGTGTTTTCTGGCAAATGCCAGTCGAGCTGCATGGTGCTGGGCTGTGAGCACAGGTCCCACTAGAGGATGTCGGGCCCTCATGTCACCCTCATGGAGTCTGTTTTTGACAGTTTGATCAGAAACATGCACACCAGTAGCCCGCTGGAGGTCATTTTGTAGGGCTTTAGCAGTGCTCCTCCTGTTCCTCCTCGCACAAAGGAGCTGATACCGGTCCTGCTGCTGGGTTGATGCCCTTCTACGGCCCCATACAGCTGTCCTTGTGTAATGTCCTGTCTCCTGGTATCTCCTCCATGCTCTTGAGACTGTACTGGGAGGCACAGCAAACCTTCTTGTGACAGCACGTATGGATGTGCTATCCTGGAGGAGCTGGACTGCCTGTGCAAACTGAATGGGCTGCAGGTACCGCCTCATGCTACCAGTAGTGACATGGACACTAGCAAAATGCAAAACTAGAGAAGAATCAGTCAGGAAGGATAAAGAGAGAGCATTTGTCTGTGGCCACCACCTGCAAAACCATTCACTTTTTGGGGGTTGTCTTGCAGTTGCCTCTCCAGTGCACCTGTTTTCACTTTCATTTGCACCAAAACAGCTGACATTGATTCCCAATCGCTTATCCTTCCTAACTGGACAGATTGATATCCCTGAGGTTTAATTGACTTGGTGTTATACTGTGATGATTACGTGTTCCCTTAATTTGTTTGAGCTGTGTAGTTTTTAGCTCCGACTTTTAACTTTGATCATTTTATTTTTATTTTTTATGATTCCAGATTCCTTTGTCTGTATCTCTGGCAACAAACAGCATGCCTACTTGCCTTTTTTTCAAATGAAGTATACCACTATTTTGCAAATGGATCAATATGTACATTACATTTGATGTTAGTATATCTAAATTCATTTTTTAACAGCTCTCAGATATCATCAGTATGTGTACAACAGATGTGATGATGTGTAATTGACACCAGGGGTTTAACGTCAATGAAAAATCAGCAAAGAAAAAATCAGGAGACAGAATTTAATGATTGTTGCACAGATCATGATATGAAGGATTGTGAAGCAGTTTATAAATCTAATATTATCTAGAAACAAGACATTTAATGCTCACACACATACAGGATAGGTTACATTACAGATTTATTCTAAAATGTATTGAATTAATTTCTTTCCTCATCAATCAACAGATAATTCCCTAAAATGACAAATCAAAAACAGTTATTTTTATTAAAATGAACACTAAACTCAAATATCCCACATAAGTTGTCAGACCCTTTGTTATGACACTATGAATTTTACTCAGGTGCATCCTGAGTCCCGGTGAGCTCCAGAGGTCCTGTGTGGAGATGGGAGAGGGACCATCATCTCTGCATCACTCTACCAATCAGGCCTTTCAGGCTAAAGAGGCCTAATGGAAGACAATTCTCAGTAAAAGGCACATGACAGCCCACTTGGAGTTTACCAAAAGGCACCTAAATTACTCCCAGACCATGGAAAACACAATTCTCTGGTCTGATGAAAGCCAGCTTGAACTCTTTGGCCTGAATGCCAAGCGTCACGTCTGGAGGAAACCAGACACCACTAATACGGGCCAATATTTAATGTTATGGCTGATCGGTGTAGATGGCCATATATTCGTTTTCTGTATGGGTATTGTGAAGGACAATGCTGTGGGGATGTATTTCAGCTGGGACTGGGAGACTAGTCAGGATTGAGGGAAAGATGAATGGTGCAAAAATATAGACAATGAATGGAGCAAAAATATCGAAAAATGAACGGGGCTAAATTACAGACAGGCGAACAGAGCATATTAAAGAGGGATCCTTGATAAAGCCTGCTCCAGAGCGTTTATGACCTCAGACTGGGGCAAAGATTCACTTCCAACATGACAAGGACCCTAAGCACACAGACAAGACAATAAGAGTGTCTTCTGGACAAGTCTGTAATTGCCCTTGAGTGGCCCAGCTAAAACCTGGACATAAACTGACTGAACTAGAGAGACTTGAAAATGCCTTTGCAGCAACGTTCCCAATCCAACCTGGCAAAGCTTGGGAGGATCTGCAGAGAAGAATGGGAGAAACTCCCCAAATACAGGTTGTAATTGCTGCCAAAGTTGCTTCAACAAAGTACTAATTGATTGGGTCTGAATACTTCTGAAAAGTGTGATATTTCTTTTTATTATTTGCATAAATTTGCAAACATTTCTAAAAAATGTTTTGCACGGTTGTTATGGGGTATTTTGTGTAGATTAATGAGTAATCTACAAAATACATTGTGTCCACGCTTTTGACTGGTACTGTATATGAATGTATATTACTCATTAAAAAGTTTATATAATATTTTTATGTTAATAAAATAACAGTCTGATTACTATTAATAATTAATTCAGTAAATATAAAGTCGATAATAATAAATTCAAAGTTCTTTTGCAATCATTTTACGCATTAATTGTTTTTTGGAATTTTTCTCAGGTTTGCATAAAATAATGTAGCATTTCGGGAGAAAGATACAGAAAAGCAGACCATAGCTAGAAGCCAGAATAGCAAAGATCTCCACAGCTACTGCTAACTTCCCAGGAGAGCTGACATAAGCTGGGATGAAGGAAATCCAGACTGCACAGAAGATCAGCATGCTGAAAGTGATGAATTTGGCCTCGTTGAAGTTATCAGGCAGCTTCCGAGCCAGAAAAGCCAGCACAAAGCAAAAGAGAGCCAGGAGTCCTATATACCCCAACACAGCCCAGAAACCAATCACTGAACCCACATTACACTCCAGGATGACCTTTTCCTTATAGTGTAACATATTCTTGTAGGGGAATGGAGGAGAGATTGTTAACCAAATAACACAGATCAGGACCTGTATGAGAGTGAAAGTTAGAACACTGAATCTCTGTTGTGGAGGACCAAACCATTTCATGACATTACTGCCTGGAAGTGTAGCCCTGAAGGCCATCAACACCACTAGTGTTTTCCCCAGAACACAAGAGATACAGAGGACAAAAGTGATCCCAAACGCCGTGTGACGCAGCATACAGGACCACTCAGAGGGCCGGCCAATGAAAGTAAGAGAACACAGAAAACACAGAGTCAAGGAGAACAAGAGCAGGAAGCTCAGCTCAGAGTTGTTGGCCCTGACGATAGGAGTCTGTCTGTAATGAAAAAATACCAGCGCTATTGTCATTGTCAGGAACCCACCAAACACAGAGAATATTACCAATAAGATACCCATGAGATCCCTGAAAGTGAGGTATTCAATGTCTTTCAAATCACAGCCATTCCTCTCTTCATTTGACTTGTATTCGGGCGGGCATGGGCTACATGCAACTGCATCTGAAAACATGAACAGTTTTAATCCATACAGTGAGCACAACTTCAGATAGGCCAGTAATGTGTCGGTCGAGATTTTCCCAAGTGTTAACATTATGAAGATTAGCAAAATGGCAACAAGCCAGGGTGTCTCACTTGTGGCATTGCTGAACTCCCCGTCTGCACAGATGATGCAGTCAAAGCAGCAGACAGGCTTTCCGTTAACCGAGGCCTTTCGGGTTCCTGGCATACAGCTCTCACTGCAGATAGACCTGGGTACCTGGGAAACAGACAAACATGATCACGTTACACCACGAAACTATTCATAATAAATCACGATTGCACACAATGAAACAGTATTCCATGTTCTATATTTATTATATGTATTTAAATAGCCGGAATGAACACAGTCATGGTTGTATTCAATGATTAAAGGAGTCCTCATGCTAACAGGTCGTCACCTCAGTCTGATAACCGGCCCAGACAGCACTCACGTCCTCATTCATTTGAAATTGCCGGCCCTCTGGCCAGGACGCATCGTAGTGGCCGATGGTCTGAAACACAATGGACCCCGTTTTATCCATCTGCCAGTTCACCAGTGCGTACCGTGCCGGTGGGTCCCCCTGCTCATCAAAGAACACCCTTTCACCGTTCTTAGTGGTGAAATTCACCTTTGTCAGGTAATGCAACACCTGGAGGCAGAAAAGAAGAACTTGTTTTTTCAATTTTCTGTTTTGCCGTGTGTTACCTGCTTCTCAAGCTGCACACTTTATTTCTCAGTGTAGTCAAGTTGCATTGGTATTACCTGCCATGGCTCTATCTGATTCTCATCTGCACATGTGTTATTCTCAAATGGTCCCTGTCCACTCTGGCAGGTGGTGAGCAGATGTAGAGCATGGCCCACAGCATACACAGCCTTGTAGATGTTGTTGAGCAGACTGGCGTCTGACACATCTGTGTAACGGGAGTCGGTTTCCCTCAGGGACTCCCTGCCTGTGCAGGCTTGGTTTGACAAGCCGTGTGAGTGGGGAGTCATGCTGCAGCTGAACGTTGTCTCCCACAGCTCCACCAGTCCTCTGTCCCCAGGCCGGGTGGAGGGCCGTGAGTTAGCCACAAACCTCCCCAGGCCTGGGATGATGGCGTTGGGCACAGCGAATCCCACCGCCCCCTGGACAACAGCGTAGTTGATGTGTGAGGCAATATGGCGGTAAGTTACCCAGCCCTCGCTGCCCACCCACTGCATTCCTGTCACGTTCTGACTGTACAGCTCTTTGAGGAGGATTTCCAGGTCGTTGCCGTCTGCAAACGCAACGATTACTTTAGAGGTGGACCGCTTGATGATGTCTACCACCTCTAGAAACCAATCTCTAGGGTTTGTCCTGTAGATGGCCACTGAGTATTCAATGCACACTCCTTCACGGACTGCCGCCTCCAGGAAAGTGGCCATTCCACTGTTGCCATAGTCACTGTCGCTTCGGATGGCTCCCACCCAGGTCCAGCCAAAATATTTGACCAGCTTTGCCAGAGCTCTTTTCTGGTAAAGGTCACTAGGAATGGTTCTGAAGAATGATGGGTATTCCCTTCGGTTACTGAGACAAGCACAGGTGGCTGAATGACTAATCTGGAAGGCAGAGAAGAAATAGAAACACAAGTCAGACATTTCCAACAAACTGCTCCGATGAGGCTATTCTCTAAACAGAGCTAGTGTCTTTATTTCAATCGTTTAGCACACGCTATCATTCAGACTGACACACAGTAGCATGTGTATACATTTTCATGCTTTTTCATCAAACCCACTACCCCATTGTTACAAGCACCATGCTCTAAGAACTGAGCTACTCAGGACCTCACAAAGTAAAGATTTTATTTTTGCATAGTTTCATCTCTGCATTTGTCTGTCTGACTGTATGCACGCTCCCTCACCACAGGTATGTAAAAGGGCCCCACGGTACGTGCGATGCCTATGGTAGAAGTGGAGGTGGTGTCCCCTATGACAGCGTGCACAGTGGATGTCTTGGAGCATCTCTGCAACCCCTCCTCATATCCGTTCATCAAAGCCAGCGACGCCCGTACAGACAAAGGGATGCTGGGACATGACTCGAAAATCCTGTAACCCAGAGAGAGCTCCGGCAGCAACTCAGAACTGTTGTTGATCTCTTCTATTGCAAAGATCATGGTCTGAGCATACTGGAGCTCGTCTGGGTCCAGCCTGCAGAGAGGACATGTGGCACGTCACATTAATTCTAGTCAGTGACCTTCCAGGCAAAAGGTTTTAAAACTTCTTGAATATTACTTTTGTTATTCAACTGTCACTGTAATATCTATACCTGTGATCAAATTATTGCATGTGAGCAAAAATACAAGCCCGACATTCAATCTTTTCTTACCCTTCACACTGGATTCTTCCAGGATTGACCAGCAGAGTTGGATTCACACCGATGGGCTTTTGGTGAAAAGAGAAAATCCCCCCTATGCTGATGTCTCCCTCCTTTGAGAACTGTGACAGTTCTGTCCCGTGAGCTCTGCACACCGTCTCCCCAGCTTTGACTGTGACTGTCAGCAGAGTGAGCACCAGGATGTCAGGTAGCAGCAGCATAGCTGTCTCAGAATGTCTCACTTCTAAGGGTGATCACTGTGCTCTATCTGGTTTTGTTTATATGTTGCCATTAATTACAGATATGTTGCTTTAGGAGCACCGTTTGTCAGCCTGCACCAATGACATCATTCACAGAGTGATTAACAAAACAGTTGGCCTATCAGATGTTAAGCAACTGTAGCGCGGTCCCACGTGTCCTCAAATAGAGACACTTGTTCCTTGACCTCATAATAATCTTAAAAATGAGGGCACAGAATGTTTAAAAAAAAATTGTGAAAAGGCAACTAAAATCATAGAGAAATTATTTACAGATCTGCAAAATACATACCTTTTGTTATTAGATTTTGCTTTTACAAATGAAAATAAAATCAATCAAAAAGGATTAGAAAAATAAGTGAACAGACAAAAAAGGAAACAAAGATCAACAAGGTAGAGAAAACTGGAAAGACATCTAATTTGTATATGCTTTTATAGTCTATTCAACCTCTTATAGGCCATTTGTCTAAAAATCAGACCATGAATTTGACAGATTGTATTTTCCTTATGAAGGTACAAGCAAAACTCTTCACAATGAAGAGTTTTGCTTGTACCTTACCTGCAGGGAATCTGAAATAATACTTGCACTTGTGCACAACATACACAAAACATGCTATTATTGCTCAAATACTTTTTCAGGATTGGAATTTATTTCACTGTTAAGCAGGTTCTGACAAATTGAATATTTTTTATAGTTCCAGAAATTACTTCAAATGATACATTTAACTGATAATCAAACACCTTTAAAGTCATCCTTTTAAAGTGATACTTTATTATTTGTATTAATATTACATTATCATGATTTTGAACTACTTTTCCCCCCATCATGTGTTTTTTTGTATTTTTCTCTGGTGCCCATTATATAATATAACATTTTGGAGCAAATATACTGAACAGCCCAAAACTGGATGCCAAAATAGCAAATATCTCCACAGCTACAGTGAATTTCCCAGGAGAGCTGACATAAGCTGGGATAAAGGCGATCCAGACAGCACAGAATATGAGCATACTGAAGGTAATATATTTCGCCTCATTGAAATTGTCAGGCAACTTGCGAGCCAGAAAAGCCAACAAAAAGCACAAAATAGCCAGGAGACCAATATATCCCAACACAGCCCAGAAACCAGTAGCTGAACCCAAATTACATTCTAGAATAATCTTTTCAGCGGTGTAGGCTGTATCTTTAAATGGGAATGGAGGGGCAAGAGCTAGCCATAGCACACAAATGATCACCTGCAGGATAATACAGCTTAGCACGCTCATTCTCTGGAAAGGAATGGAGCACTGGGGAACTGAATTGCCTGGCATTTTCGTCACACCACTGCTATGGTCTTTGCCAGGACACAAGACATACATAAAGCAAAGGTGATCCCAAACGCTGTGTGACGCAGCATACAGGACCACTCATAGGGCTGGCCAATGAAAGTGAGAGAACACAGGAAACACAGAGTCAAGGAGAAGAGCAACAGGAAGCTCAGCTCGGAGTTGCTGGCCTTGACAATTGGGGTATCTCGGTAGCAAAAGAAGACCAAAGATACAACCATGGTCAAAGATGCTCCACCCATTGAGACTGAAGCCAGGAGGATTCCCATTGTTTCGTCAAATGAGAGAAACTCCACCAACTTTGGGACATAGTGACTGTTGTCTTCATTTGACCAGTATTCCAAAGGGCACTGTATGCATTCAGCTACATCTAGAACGAAAACACTCATGTTACAACATTAATCTGTAACCCACCGGAATAAGACCAAGTATTGTTTTCTTTAAAAATATTGCTGTATTCATGCTGTATCTGAATTTTGCATATAAACAATCAACTTCTAAAATCAGCTTTTAAAAACCCACTTCATTTCTTTTTACTTAAAAAAAAACTCGGAATGCATTTTGATGTAAGAAATGTCATATAATGTACAGTGGATATAAAAAGTCTAAACACCCCTGTCAAAATGCCAGGTTCTTGTGATGTAAAACAATGAGAAAAAGATAAATCATGTCAGAACATTTTCCACCTTTAATGTGACCTATAACGTGAACAATTCAGTTGAAAAACAAACTGAAATCTTTCAGGGGAAAAAATAAAAAACTCACAATAACCTGGTTCCATAAGTGTCCACACCCTTAAACTAAAAGTTTGTTCAAGCACCTTTTGATTTTATTACAGTACTCAGTCTTTTTGGGTCTATTAGCATGGCACATCTTGACGTGGCAATATTTGCCCACTCTTCTTTGCAAAAGCGCTCCAAATCTGTCAGATTGCGAGGACATCTCCTGTGCACAGCCCTCTTCAGATCACCCCACAGATGTTCAATTGGATTCAGGTCTGGGCTCTGGCTGGGCCATTCCAAAATGTTTATCTTCTTCTGGTGAAGCCATGCTTTTGTGGATTTGGATGTGTGCTTTGGGTCGTTGTCAGGCTGAAAGGTGAACTTCCTCTTCATCTTCAGCTTTCTAACGGACGCCTGAAGGTTTTGTGCCAAAATTGCCTGGTATTTGGAACTGTTCATAATTCCCTCCACCCTGACTAAGGCCCCGATTCCAGCTGAGGAAAAACAGCCCCAAAGCATGATGCTGCCACCACCATGCTTTACTGTGGGTATGGTGTTCTTTGGGTAATGTGCAGTGTTGTTTTTGCGCCAAACATACCTTTTGGAATTATGGCCAAAAAGTTCAACCTTGGTTTCATCAGACCATAACACATTTTCCCATGTGCTTTTGGGGGACTTGATGTTTTTTTTTGCAAACTTCAGCTGGGCTTGGATGTTTTTCTTTGTAAGAAAAGGCTTCCGTCTTGCCACCCTACCACATTCATATGAAGAATACGGGAGATTGTTGTCACATGTAGCACACAGCCCGTACTTGCCAGAAATTCCTGCAGTTCCTTTAATGTTGCTGTAGGCCTCTTGGAAGCCTCCCTGACCAGTTTTCTTCTCGTCTTTACATCAATTTTGGAAGGACGTCCAGTTCTTGCTAATGTCTCTGTTGTGCCATATTTTCTCCACTTGATGAAGACTGTCTTCACTGTGTTCCATGGTATATCTAATGCTTTGGAAATTCTTTTGTACCCTTCTTCTGACTGATATCTTTCAACAATGAGATCCCTCTGATGCTTTGGAAGCTCTCTGCGGACCATGGCTTTTGCTCTGAGATGCAACTAATAAAATGTCAGGAAAATCCTACTAGAACAGCTGAACTTTATTTGTGATTAATCATAGTCACTTTAAATGATTGCAGATGTGTAATGACTTCTATTTAACATGAGTTTGAATGTGATTGGTTAATTCTGAACACAGCCACATCCCCAGTTATAAGAGTGTGTGCACACTTATGCAACCAGGTTATTTTAAGGTTTTTATTTTTCATTTTTCCCCCTCGAAGATTTCAGTTTGTTTTTCAATTGAATTGTTCACATTATAGGTCACATTAAAAGTGGAAAAAATTCTGACATGATTTATCTTTGTCTCATTCTTTTACATCACAAGAACCTGGCATTTTCACGGGGGTGTGTAGACTTTTTATATCCACTGTAATTAAATTTTGATTTTATTTCGATTCAAAATGTCAGATAGGTAGGTACAGACATTTGAGAGTGGCTTCTGTCATCCAAATGTTTGATGTGCATATCTTGTTGACCACTGCATTTGGTCAGCATCAATTCTCTTACCTGTTAGGTTGCTGATCTCCCCGGCAGCACATGGGATACAGGAGAAACCATAGACTGGCAAACCCTCAATCATTGCTTTGCGGAATCCTCTGAGACAGCTCTCAGTGCTAACTGAAAGAGGCATCTGAAACACAATAAAACACCAAAAAAACAGTCCGGTTTTTTTACACTCTTTCAGTCTCACTTCAATTATTTACACCTTTGTCACACATTGGAAATTTCTGAAATACGTTACTGCCTTCCTATGTTTACTGAATGAATGAGTACCTTTAAGGGATCCCCAGCCCAGGTTATGTTGGTCCCAGTCAAGGCAAACTGGTTTTGTTTAGGGGGAGAGGCGTTGTAGTACCCCACTGTGACAAACGAAATCTCTTCTGCCTGGTTCCTCTGCCAGTTGACCAACTCATAAGTTGCTTCAGGGTCTCCATTCTCATCAAAGTAAATTCTCTCTCCAGACTTCATGGAGAAGTTTACACCTCGCAGGGAACTCAAAAGCTGCACAAGTCAAATCCAAATAATTGACATGTGCAGATATTGTACTGTACAATTTCACTGTAGCTCCAAATTAGAAATATACGGAAGCCCTGAAGCCCAAGTAGTAAAAAAAAAAATTTGGGCCCAGAGACTAAGTTTATCTCATTTGAACGACTTAGTATCTCGTTTGAACGACTTAGCAAAAAACATTTTTTTTCTATTTTTTTTTCATCCTTTTTTTTTTACTAAGTCGTTCAAACGAGATACTAAGTCGTTCAAACAAGATAATCATTAGTATGTCTAATTAGGCCAAATTCCTTATGCAGCAGCATTAAAAGGCCATGCAATGGTTGTTACAGCCCATCCATCGTTCTTTGATTCCGTCCAGTGATGGGCCTCTTATTGTTCATTAATAGGTATTTGAAACCCTAAAGCAAGGCAACCTTTGAACGCCAAAGCGTTAAATCAGAACAGTGAGCAATCGGCTGAATAGTAGCATGTTGGCAAGGTGAGGACGCATCAAGTGTGCCATGACATTTTGCTCAAATGATAAAACATTGTATGTAATACAAAACAAGATTGTCCAATAAATATTCAATCCAGGCAACATTAAAACGAATACAAGTTGTAGGCTTGTTTAAGTGCTTAAGTTGAACTTCTTGCATTGTAAAAAGAGAAAGCGTTGCTCACTAGTTGTGACCAATAGTATATATAGTATAGTATATATAGTATACTATACTATATATAATAGTATATATAGTATACTCGGTCACTAGTTGTGACTGAGTATACTAATTCACAGCCTAACAACCCTCCGCTATTCAAAACGAACGTACCGCTGCGCTTATATGAACTGAGCTCTAGTCCACTGTCGTCTTCAGAATATGCCTACTGCATCATTTGACCTCTCTATAAAACAAATATTTTTTGGATCTTGATCAAAGATCCGGGGCTAATATGGAAACACCCGGACAAACATTACTGAATCAAATAGGACGGTTATTTTACCCGGAGCCATTATGTATAACAATCGGAGCTGCAGTGTGTGGAGTCTATGCATGTATTTTTTCGTGGTTTTCGTATGTTTGTAGTAATAGTAGCCCATCCATCATCACCAGTTCATCCAGAGATAATAGGCTGGTCTACGCAGATTAATAACCGATGTATTAACCTAACACAAATCCCTATAGAAATAGGTTTGTAATGGCCATTTGATTGTTTTTTAGGCTAGTTCACACTAATCAGGAATTAATGCATACATAGGCTTGTCTTGGTGGTTCTAGTGTTCAATTTATTTATTCTGTTTAGTGTGTACATTTTCTTTGATGTAGGATGTGTGTTGAAACGAATACAGTAAGATAGTGAACATTGTCGGTTGTCGCTAGGATGTTCTCCAGTGATCCTTACACCACTATGTTTCAAACTGCCCTGTAGTTGTATGAGCAATGGGAATGAAAACAATTTTAAGGGACATTTCACGTTTATATTCACCTCCTCGGACACATTTAATATTTTAAAGTACAAAAAAGAAAAAAACGTCAATAAAATAGGAAGTTTATTTTAATCAAATAGCCAGTTGGAACAGTTGGAGTTGTAACATTTTTTAAATAACACCTGCAAACGGTTAGCAGTGACAATCACAAAGTTATAGCTTACCTTATTATTCGTTCAAAAGCTTGCTAGACATTTGATTTCGAAGCAATGTAATAGCATGTTAATTTCTTTGCTTACAAATAAATTCTATAGGCCTACTAGGTTTATGCATACTGAAATTAAAAAACAAACGAGTTTCAGGAAATGATCTGAGCCTATAACTTTGCTCAGAGCAGAAAAGTAGACCTACGGAAAGGATATGATATGTGTGGTATTTGTTGAGACGTTTCTAACATTGGCCTAGAATCCCTTATTCAGATTGGAAACATGATTTTTGAATAAAAATATTGTGCAAGAAGATCAAGTTATCGTATATAAAATAATTGCGATCTGGCTCAAATAATTTCGATCAGGCAGTTATGTAACATTCGCCACAGCCTAGTCCTAGCCTAAGCTCAGTTTGCAAAGATTATGAAGACTCCATTCTGCTGACTAATTTAAATAAAAAACAAGTCTTGGAAAAGAGAAAGACGAATTATAGCCTTGCAAATGCATATAGATGGCCTAAAATTAACATGTTTATCATGTACACTGTTCAAGTGACACTGTTCAATGACAATGAAGTTGAATAATCTAACTATCATGTACACTATACTGTATGTACACTATAATTGTATACAATATCATGTATATAGCCTACAATCAACCACTGATTGATATTGCTGGATGTTGTTGTTCATAAATTTTCTTGAAAATGTGAAACACATCTGTCTGTCAGCATTTTTACTGTTACAATAACTAAATTAAATAAACTAGATAAAGAAAATAGGAACTTCAGAACAGTTTTGGATTACAAAGAGGCGCTGTTACCTTCCATAAATATCACCCTGTCCCTTATGTGTGGGAGGAAGGCGTCAACTTGTAAACGATCCCATCTCCCAAAATTCCACTGTCCATTGTGAGCAATTTATGGAAGCGCAATTCAATAAATACACAAGAGTTGTTGAATTTGACTGTTTATTAAAAGTGAATTATTATATATGAATAAAAAATAGGCTAAACAGAAAATGGGAAAAAAGCTTCTCACGCTTTGAGATATGATATCTTAATTAAATTCCAATCAAACCTTTTATCAACATCTCAGATATAATGGGAAAATGGCATGCTTCATATAAACATGCTTCATATAAAGTTTCATATAAACTAGGTTTACAGACGATGTGAAGACGCGATCGAGCCACGTCTACACAGTGAACTCCAGCCACACACTCACTTCACTACTTTATAGCACTAAACGCTAAAGAAATTGTACCATGAATACAATTTTCCTAACAGCTCCGCCCATTCAGTTGATCAATAAAATTGTTAATTTTTCTCCGTGGTTTCGATAGGCCGTTATAGCCTATTGAATAGTGAATTATTGTTGCCATCTGTGCCGCATCGACTTACACAATGTGTTAATTTGCTTTTAGAAAACAAATCACATTATCCTTACGTAATATTGCCTATTAACCATTTACAAAGATTTCATCAATCGACGTAGATCAGTAGCCTACATTTGTCTACCAGGAGCCTATCGTCCAAGCTGACCCAAAATGTGGGGTATAGATCCAACTCCATTGATAAAACCAGCCAGGCAGCACAGTCTTTCATATTGGAGACTTATAATTTTAAAAGCGTTACGGTTCCTTTTTAGTAACAAGCCTTACTGTAAGGCGTAGACTATACGGATGAACATATAGTATACTTTACGAATTTACGATATACTATTTTTGACGGCCAATATGGTCGTTATAATTCCAGAAATTCGGTCATATCCTACCGGACATATTTTTTTAAATATCCATATAATATCCCACATTTAAACAGCAATAAAACACAAAAGCTATGATCCAACAAATGTGTTTTTATTTAAATTGGTCTGGAGAATGAACTCTTCACAATATTTGCGGGGTAAGCAATATTATAACACGATCACAATTATTTGAGCCAGATCGCAATTATTTTTTATAGAAAACGATCTTCTTGCACAATATTTGTATTCCAAAACCATGTTTACAATTTGAATAAGGGATTTCGGGTCAATGTTAGAAACATCTCAACAAATACAACGCGAATTACATCAGTTTCCAGCAAATGCCTGCAGAATGTTTGACATAATCTGCGGCAAGTTATGCTCAGATCATTTACTGAAACTCGTTTGGTTCTTAATTTAAGTATGTTTAAATACAGTTTATAATTGTTTTGCAATGCACCTTAATGTAGCCTAATTTCGCAACATTATTATTAGACAAACACATTTCAGTCACTTATATTTGTTGCATCAACTCTGATCGACAAAAGAAAAACAGCCAAGCATGTGTAAGTCGAATTTAGTCATTTCCAACCATATTTCCTAATTAGATAATGCCCATTGAAATTTATGGATATAAATATATGTTGTCCCATTACATATTAAACGTCGAAACACCTTTTCTTGGCAACATATGTAGGTCACACAATATTAGGTTATTTAATATGCTCTTAATCAATTTAATTATTTATTTGGCATATTTCCCACCGGACATTTTGGCCGTTGATATTTTCATTTGCCGGACAACTACTCATGATACCGCCATCATTTGCCGGCTAACGTAAACCCTGACATACACACACACACACACACACACACACACACATTCAGACTAATCAATATTACCAAAACGTTTCACCATCTGATGGCAAATAAGCAATTTCTTTGCGCCACCTGATGACAGAGTAGGAGGATTAAAGCTTTAAAAAATAAAATAAAAATGGTGAATAGCGCGTCTGGCAGAAATTCGGGCAAAATAGCTTTAAATTCGCTTTTCCAGTAGTTATGCTTACATTTAAAAAATACTGGGGGATTAAGCATGCATATCTAGGAGTATTCCTAAAAGGAGCTTCCTGTAAGTTTATCGACTGTCGCAAAAACATTTTTTTAGGTACCTCTGGTTCAAATGTACCCCTTTCTAAATGTTCTAAATGTTTTAAGCAATTGGCATGTGATTTTCGTGAAAACATTTCCTGTCATGTTTGTTTATTTGTAAGCAAAGATAAATTAACATGCTATTATATTCGTTCGAAATCAAATGTCTAGCAAGCTGTCGAACTAATAATAAGGTAAGCCATAACTTTGTGATTGTCATTGCTAACCGTTTGCAGGTATTATTTAAAAAACGTTGCAACTCCAACTGTTCCAACTGGCTATTTGATTAAAATAAACTTCCTATTTTATTGACGTTTTTTTTTCTTTTTAGTACTTTAAAATATTAAATGTGTCCGAGGAGGTGAATATAAACGTAAAATGTCCCTTAAAATTGTTTTCATTCCCATTGCTCATACAACTACAGGGCAGTTTGAAATATAATGGTGTAAGGATCCCAGTAAGCACCAACTGACCAGAGATGTCCATGGGCGTCCATTTAAGGGCCAGCCTGGCACGACCTTATTTTGCCCAAAAAAGTTATTGTGTTTGGGACATATTTGGTCTGTCCTGAACAACCTTGGTCTGGCCCAGAAATGGATGTCTGTAATTGGTCCATATTCGGTCTTTCCAGATTGATCCAGATTTGATCCAAATATTGACATCTGTGTTTGGTCCATATTTAATCCCTCCAGAACGTTCTTGATCTACCTGTTTACTGTAGACGTCCATGATTGGTCCATTTTTAGTTAATCCGGACCAGTCTTGATCTGGCCCAAGAAATAGACGTCCATCATCAGTTCATATTAAGTTCATCCAGACCAGCCCTGATCTGGCCCAAACTGTAGACGTCCATGATTGGTCCATATTTAGTCCATCCGGACCGATCTTTATCTCACTCAAGATATAGATGGTGTATGCAACTGTATTATTACCCCCTTTAGCATCAATGACAGCGTGCAGTCTTTTGTAATAGTTGTCTATGAGGCCCCGAATTCTTGCAGGTGGTATAACTTGCACATTCGCCTTGGCAAAATGCCTCCATGTCATGCAAAGTCTTTGGTCGTCTTGCATTAACCACACGTTTGAGATCTCCCCAGAGTGGCTCGATGATATTAAGGTCAGGATCGAGGCTGGGATGACCACTACAGAACCTTCACCTTTTTCTGCTATAACCACTGGAGGGTCAACCTGGCCTTGTGCCTAGGGTCATTGTTGTGCTGGAAAGTCCAAGAGTGTCCCATGCGCAGCTTTCCTGCAGAAGAATGCAAATTGTCTTCCACGATTTTCTGATAACATGCTGCGTTCATCTTGCCTTCAATTTTCACAAGATTCCCTTTGCCTTTAGAGCTCACACACCCAAAACATCAGTGAGCCACCACCATGCTTCACAGTGGGGATGGTATTCTGTTCACTATAGGCCTTGTTGACCCCTCTCTAAACATAGCGCTTATGGTTGTGATCATACAGCTGTAGTTTGGTCACATCACTCCAAACTGCAATGTGCCAGAAGCTGTGAGGCGTGTCAAGGTGTTGTCGGGCATATTGTACCTGGGCTTTTTGTGGCAGTTTTGGCTGAAATCTTTCTGGGCTGACTTGGTCAGTCTTGGAATCAAGAGATCCCTGAATTTTACACTTAAGTGATTGAACAGTATACTGACTTGCATATACTAGGCTCTGGAATGTCTTTTTATATCCTTATCCATCTTTAAAAAGTTCCATAACCTTGTTATGCAGCTAGGTCTTTTGACGTTCTTTTCTGCTCCCCATGGCTCAGTACCTAGCCTGGTAAGACAGTTTTTTGCATGATCTGTCATATTTTCAAAATCAAAGCCAAAATTTCACAATTTCTGCCAGTGTATGCAAACTTATGAGCACAACTGTAATTAGTCCATATTCAAGTCAAGTTTCAACAATACAACTGTATGGTTGTATTTTTTACAGATACACTAATAAGGCAGTGACACTAATAGGCTGTGATAGACCATGACTGGATATCTAAACTCCAGCTGTAGAATATGCAGACACCATAGCTTGGACCAAGGGCCTTTTAAAT